>JAVSCE010015500.1:0-41734 GCA_032199065.1 Smutsia gigantea
TGGGCACATAGATATTCATAATGGTTATATCTTCTTGTTGAATTCACCCTTTTATCATTATGTAATGTCCTTCTTTGTCTCTTGTGATTTTCCTTGTTTCGAAGTCTATTTTGTCTGATACAAGTCCTGCAAGTCGTGCTTTTTTCTTCCTATTAGTGGCATGAAATGTCTTTTTCCATCCCTTCACTTTTAGTCTGTGTATGTCTTTGGGTTTAAATTGAGTCTCTTGTAGGCAGCATTTATATGGGTCTTGTTTTTTTATCCATTCAGTTACTGTTTGTCTTTTGATTGGTGCATTCAGTCCATTTACATTGAGGGTGATTATTGATAGGTATGTACTTATTGGCATTGCATGCTTTAGATTCGTGGTTATCAAATGTTCAAGGTTAACTTTCTTACTATCTAAGTGTGTAACTTAACTCAATATGCTATTACAAACATAATCTAAAGGTTCTTTTTTGTTTTCTCCTCCTTTTTCTTCTCCTCCATTCTTTATATATTAGGTATCATATTCTGTACTCTTTGTCTATCCCTTGATTGACTTTGGGGATAGTTGATTTAATTTTGCATTTACCTAATAATTAGCTGTTCTACTTTCTCTACTATGGTTGTATTACCTCTGGTGCAGCCATTAAACCTTGGGAAAACTTCCATCTATAGTAGTCACTCCAATATACACTGGAGGGATGGTTTGTGGGAGGTAAATTCTCTCAGCTTTTGCTTATCTGGAAATTGTTTAATCTCTCCTTCAAATTTAAAAGGTAGTTTTGTCGGATAAAGTATTCTTTGTTCAAGGCCCTTCTGGTTCATTGCATTAAATACATCATGCCACTCCCTCTTGGCCTGTATGTTTTCTGTTCAGAAGTCTGATAATCGCCTTATGGGATTTCCTTTGTATGTGATCTTTTTTCACTCTCTGGCTGATTTTAATAGTCTTTCCTTATCCCTGATCTTTGCCATTTTAGTTTCTATATGTCTTGGTGTTGTCTTCCTTGGGTCCCTTGTATTGGGAGATCTGTGCATCTCCATTGGTGAGAGTCTTTATCCTTCCCCGGATTGGGGAAGTTTTCAGCAATTACCTCCTCAAATACACGTTCTATCCCTTTTTCTCTCTCTTCTTCTGGTACCCCTATAATGCAAATATTGTTCTGTTTGTATTGGTCACACAGTTCTCTCAATATTCTTTCATTCTTAGAGCTCCTTCATTCTCTCTGTGCCTCAGCTTCTTTGTATTCCTCTTTTCTAGTTTCTATTTCATTTATCGACCCCTCCGCCATATACAATCTGCTTTTAATACCCTACATTGTGCTCTTCAATGATTGGATCTCTGAGCGGAGTTATTCCTGGGTTCTTGAATATCTTTCTATACCTCCATGAGCATGTTAATGATTTTTATTTTGAACTCCCTTTCAGGAAGATTCATGAGGTCAATATCATTTAAATATTTCTCAGCAGTTTTATCAATAATTTTACTTTGAACCACGTTCTTTTGGCATTTCATATTTGTATATGGTGCCCTTTATTGCCCAGGAGCTCCACTCACTGGAGCTTCTCAGTCCCTGAAGCAATGTCAGGGGTCGTAGGGGAGTGGTATTGGTGCCTTGGGGGACGAAAAAGCTGTTTCCTGCTTCCCAGCTGCTATGCCTGTCTCCACTTCCTGAACCAGTGAGCCAAGCACACAGGTATAAACCTCTGTGCTTTGTGTTTGTAGTTGCTGTAGACAGATCTTCCCTCTGGCTGTCCTAACACCAGGGTAGGATTTGCCGTTTTGCGAGCCAGGCTGAGCTGGCCAGGAGAAAGGCGCAGTAGGTGCCTATCATGGACGGGGTTCTTGGAGCTGTGTAGCCAGCCAGGGATCTGGAGCACCTGAAGATCGTGAAAGCTCTCAACCTTCTGGGCAGCATGCACCCAATTTTGTCTACCTGTCCTTTCTCCTGAGAGGTATGTTCTGTGCATTCCTTGCCCCTTTAGCAGTCCTCTTGTTAAAGGTTTCCTTGTTAGGAAGTCTCTCGGACTGCCCACATTTCTTTTGTCCCAGAGGAGCCAGATATGGATCCCTGCTTTCCACAAGCACCTGGAATCTCAGTCTCTCCAGGAATTCTGTCTGTCTTAGCTTTCCAACCCCCTAATTATGAGAGTATCATGCAAGCACCATGAAATGTAGGTTTGTGCTCCCAGGGCAGATCTCCAAAATTAGGTATTCAGCAGTCCCAAGTCTCCACTCCCTCCCTGCTCCATTTCTCTTCCTCCTGCCAGTGAGCTGGGGTGGGGGAAGGGCTTGGGTTCTGCCAAGCCATAGTTTTAGTACGGTACCCTGTTCTGTGAGGTCCGCTCTTGTCTGTAGGTATATGAAGTTTGGTGCATTCCTCTTTCCTGTTGCTCTTTCAGGAGTCATTGTATCAGTTATATTTTCGTATTATGTGCAGTTTTAGGAGGAAGCCTCTGTCTCACCTCTCACACCGCCACCTTTAATCTAAACACATTGTTTTTTCATGTGAAACCTTCATAAGAGGGTATATTAATAATACCTTAATAAAAAATTAGGTGGAAATGTAAAAAATTATGCTATGATTTTGCCTGTGATTATACTACCCAAGGACAGAAAATCTGATTTGTACTTCTTTATTTTTCAAATGAAGCAGTGAGACTGCCTTTGTTGGCAATATTTTGATGATAATGATATATTAATAATAAGGTATTTGTTAATTGATTAGTTGGTCAATTCTGACTGAGCCTGTAACACTTTTTTAAATTGGTATCCTTTGTTAAGCCTTTTAGCTGAAGCATAACATGCAAAGAGAGAAATACACAATTCATATGTGAATAGTTCAATGAATTATCACAACGTGAAAATACCACCAGATCAAAAAATTGAACTTTGTAGATATCTAGTGCTCCCTTCTTAGTCCCTCCCATCTCACTGGAGTTAACCATTTTCCTGTCTATCATAGCATAGTTTTAGAATTTTACATAAATGTGATATTAATCTTTTTTGCATGTGGCATTATCTATTCATTTTCATTGCTGTTTATGAATCAGTTGTAAATATACCAGATTTATTTATCCATTATGTACTTGGTAAATGTTAGGAATATTTCCAGTTTGGGGCTATTAAGCATTTGCTGCTATGAATATTCTTGTCCTTTGCTATGTGTGTGTACACTTTGCTTTTGTGTATATATCTAACAGGGCATTACTGGGTTATAGCATATCTACACATACACAAAATATGAATTGTGTATTCAGATGTAATATAAAATATCAATATTTTTTCAAAGCGAATGTACCAGTTTATACTTTCACCAGGCATTTTAACAGGTATATAGTGGTATCTCACTGTAGTTTTAATTTGTAATTCTCTGTTGACTAATGAGTTGAAGCACTGTGTCACATGTTCATTGGCCATTTAGATACCTTCTCTTGTGATGGACCTGATTCTCTTGTCCATTTTTTTCTGAATTGTTTGTATTCTCCTTAATGATAGGAAGAAGTTCTTGACATACATATATATATGTCACTAAATAACTTTTCCTGCTCTTACGAGTTTTTTTTCTAATTTAAGTTGCCATTCTATGATCCGAAATTCTCTGTTTTAATCTAATTTACTTTGGCAGTCTTTTCATTTATAATTCAAATTTACTGCAACCTGAGAAATCTTTCTTATCCCAAGTTCAAGAGGATATTCTTAGGCATTATAAGAGATTTTAACTTGCACATTTTGATTTACAACACCCTGAGATTTCTTTTTTGTTATTTTGCAGGTTTCAATTTTTTTTTCTTTTTTGTGATGGATATGTTGAACCAACACAAGTTAAGGGGGAAAATGCCTTCCCATGTGTTTTGCTGTGCCATCTTTGTTGTTAAGCTTGTATATTTTCAAGTCCTTTTATACATGGGCTATTTCTGAGCTCTTTATTCTGTCCACTATATTAATTAACTATCCTTACACTAACTCTAGTCTTAAATATTAAAAGGTTTATAGTAATTTTTAGTATGTGGTATTTTTCTTTTTTCTTCGCCATCGTCTTAACTCTTCTTGACCTTTGTCCATATGACTTTTCAGTAGACTTTATTTTCTAGAGCAGTTTTAGGTTCACAGCAAAATTAAGAGAAAGCTATAGAGATTCCTCATATACCCATTCCCCCATATGCACAACCTCCCTCAATATCAATATCCTACACTAGAGTAGTACATTTATTGTAATCAATGAAACTACATTGGCATATCATTGTCATCCAAAGTTTCTAGTTTATATTAGGGTTTATGCTTGGTATTGTGAGAAATATATTAATGACATGTATCCACCATTATAATATCATACAGAGTAGTTTCACTACCCTAAAAAACTTCTCATCACTCCCTTACCCTGGACCTATGCAATCCTTTTACTGTCTCTAGATTTCCTTTTCTAGAATGTGATATATTTGGAATCATACAGCATGTAGCCTTTTCATAACGCTTTCTGCACTTAGTAATACGCTGTTAAAGCCCCTCCATGTCTTTTAGTGGCTTATGTGCAGGTCAATAGTCTGTTTTGAGTTATTTTTTTTGCGAAGGATGTAAGGTCTGTTTTATATGTCTAGATTCACTTTTTTGCATGTGGATGTCCAAGTGTTCTAGCACCATTTGCTGAAAATATTATCTCTGCTTTTGCTCTTTTTTCAATAACCAGTTAGCTATCTTTATGTAGATCTATTTCTGGGCTTCTTTTCTGTTCTATTTATCTATTTATATAATAGCTTATTAATACCATATTTTCCTGATTACTGTAGTTTTATAATAAGTCTTAAAGTTGAGTAGCATCAGTACTCTGACTTTGTTCTCCTTCAATATCTTGCTGGCTCTTCTGGGTCTTTTGTTTCTTGATGTATACTTTAGAATCAATTTGTCATTATCTACAAAATAACTCACTGGGATTTTTATCAAAATTGCATTGAATCTAATGATCAAGTTGAGAACAACTAATAACTTGACAATATTGAGTCTTCCTACACATGAACACAGAATATCTTCCCATTTATTGAGTTCTTTGATTTCTTTCATCAGAATTTATAGTTTTATCATAAATATCTCATACATATTTTGTTAGATTTATATCTGACAACTTTTGAGTACTAATATAAATGGCATTGCATTTTAAATTCCACTTATTTCTAGTATATAGGAAAGTGATTTACTTTCCTATATTAACCTTTTATTCTGCAACTTTGCTATAATTGCTAATTAGTTTCAGGCTTTTGTCATTCTTTTGGGTTTTCTAAATAGACAATTGAGCCATCTACAATTTTTTATTTCTTCCAAATGAGTATGACTTTTATTTCCTTTTCTTGTCATACTGCATTAGCTAGGCTTCCAACATCATATTGGAAGGCAGTGGTGAGAGGGTACCTTGTTTTCCTTGTTCCTGATCTTAAGTGGGAAAGCTTGTAGTTTCTCACCACTAAGTATGATATGTTTTTGTAGATGTTCTTTATCAAGTTGAAAAGTTCCCCTCTATTTCTAGTTTTTATCATTAATGGATGTTGATTTGGTCAAATGTTTTTTCTGCAGCTATTGATATGATCATGTGATTTTCTTCTTTATCCTGTTGATGTGATGGATTACATTGTTTTTTGAATGTTGAACAAGCCTTGCACACCTGGAATAAATCTCACTTGTTCAAGGCATATAGTTCTTTTTATGTATTGTTGAACTGATTTGCTAATATTTTGTTGAGGATTTTTGTGTCTGTATCCATGAGAGAGAGAGAGTCTGTAGTTTTCTTTTCTTGTAATCTCATTGTCTGGTTTTGATATTACAGTGAGGCTGGTTTCATGGAATGAGTTAGGAAGTATTTCCTCTGCTTCTCTGTACTTCATTTTTGATTCCCTGTAGTTTGAGAATGACTTTCATGAGTGTAGTTTTTGCTTGTTTGTTTGTTTTGGAGAGGGAATTTACTCTGGTTGGAGCTTTCTGAACTACTTAGAGATACTTAGAGCTGTGATTTGGTATTTCCCCACTAATTTGGGGAAACGCTCATTCATTATTTCTTCAAATATTTATCTATTCATCTCTTTTCTTTCTTGTATCCCCATTACACAAACATCACACATTTTTCAGTTATCTCACAGTTCTTGAGGAAAACTGGGTTTATTTTGCCTGTCTTTTGTTTTTGTTTTCTGTTTTGAAAGTTTCTGTTGACATAGCCTAAAATTCAGAGACTCTTTCCCTAGCCATGTCCAGTGTGCTAATGATCCCATCAAAGACATTCATGATATTTATGATCTCTAGGATTTCTTTTTTCTTTTTTCTTAGAATTTCTATTCCTGTCTTGCATACTGTCTACTTTGGCTACTAGAGCTCTTAGCATATTAACCATAGTTATTTTAAATGCCTGGCCTTATGATTCCAACATTCCTGCTATATCTGGCATGGTTGTTAAACTTTTTCAAATAACTTTGCTGCACCTGTTGAGATGGTCATGTGTTTTCCCCCTTTGATCTATAAAGATGCAATACATTAATTTTTCTTATATTTATATTAAGTCAACTTTAAATTTCCAGAATTAAACACAACTTGTTTGTGAAATATTTTTGTATATATAATTAGATTATATTGTTACTCTATTATTTAGGATTTTTAAATCTATGTTCATGAGACAAAAGTTATTCTAATTTTCTTTTGGTAAAACCATTGCAGGTTACCCTGGTCTCATTAAAAAGAGAGATTTTCGACAATTTACTTTATCTGAAACATTTTATGTAACATTGGAATTATTTATTTCTTAAATATTTTGAATAATTCACTGATGATGCTGTTTGATATTTCTTTACAGATGAATTTTCTTTAAAATATTTAGGTGTGTTTTTAGTTTTCCTCTTATATTCTTTGTTTTTCCCTGTGAAAATTTTATTTATTGCCATACAATTGTTTATATTTTTAATGTTCTTATTTATTGCCATAAAATTATTTATTACATTTCTTCCAATATCTTCTTAGGACCTAAACAATGACAGCACTGTCATTAATTTTTATTTGTACTTTTTATTGTTGGTCTCCCCAGAAATCCATCAGTTTATCCTTCTAAATAAAAAATTTTGAGTTCCTTAAATCTCTCCAATATATTTTCTATATTCTTTAATTTGTATTATTTCTCATTCTTCATTTAGATTTAATCATCCTTATGAATGCTCAGTTCATTGAATTTCATCCATTCATTTTTTATAAGATTTATGTTTAAGGCTAGGAATTTCCCTATGGTCTCAACTTTGATGGCAACCCATATGAAGTGACATGTTATTTTTTATCATTAAATTTAAAAAATATTTTCCAGTTTCCATCATGATCTCTTATTTGACATGTAGGTTATTTAAAAGTATATTGCTTGGCTTTCAAGCTGTTGAGGATTTTATAGTTAAGGTTTTGTTAGGGTTTTCTTTGTCCTAGCTTAAATCCACTTTCATGAAAGAACATATTCTTTGTAATTTTAATCCACTGGCCAATTTATATGTTCATGTTTTTAGATGTATTTTATATGTATTCTTAAATTGTTGAGTACAGTGCTCTGTAAATTTCAAACAGACCAGGGAGTGATTTGTTGGGGTTAGCAAATTGAAGCCAGAATTTTCCAGAGTTTTAGTAAATAATGTAAAACTAAGAATAAGAGAAAAAGCCTAAACCCCAAAGGAGTTTGAATCATAAATCTCGGAATAAAGCTAGGACACCTAAAGGGTGACACATGCACTGGTTACATTCACTGGATAGTTAGGAAAACAAAATGCTTGCCTGAAAGAAAATTAGCATCTCTTAGCTTTACTTTTATAGAGAGCATGAAAAACATATAAAGAAAGGAAAATGCTCTCACATTAGTTAGGAATGAATTTCACAGTTTTAGTTTACTAAACACATGAAGAGAACCTTTCCACAGTGCATGAGGATCAGCAGAAACAAGAACATATTAAGATCTGCAAAGACTAAAGGTACTGAAATTATCAAATAGTTACATTAAATAAATGTGTTTCAAAGTAAAATAAATAAAAGTGATGGTACAAAGTATAATGAAAGAACCAGAACATAAAACTGATAAGACCTACTGACAAAGGATTAAATAGGTTTTCTAGAGGTTAAAAACATGAGAATTGAGAGATTTCTGGGAAGATGGTGGCGTGAGCAGGGCAGCGGAGATCTCCTCCCAAAACCATATATATTTATGAAAATACAACAAATACAACTATTCCTAAAAGAGAGACCAGAAGATACAGGACAACAGCCAGGCTACAGCTACACCTGCGAGAACTCAGCGCCTCATGAAGCAGGTAAGATACAAAGCCGCGACCAGGTGGGACCTGAGCCCTCCCCCACCTCAGCGCACTGGCAGGAGGAAAAGATTCAGAGTGGGGAGGGAGTGGAAGCACAGGCCCGCCAAATAACCAGCCCTGGTGATCTGCACCAGGAGCACTGACACACATTGCGTGGTGTATCGGAGATTAGAGAAATAGAAGCGCAGGATCTGAGACAGAGAACACAAGCAGGTCCTTTCAGCCGGCTTGCCGGGCCAAAAGAAAAGCGGGCGCTTTTTTAAAAGTCTTAAAGAGACAAGGGCCCAACAGTGGAACAAAATCATCCCAGTGCACTCAGCCCAGCAGGCTGGGAGTCTTGGGGAATTTCGGACTCCTTGGCTGGCGGCCAGACAAAGCAGCAGCACTGAGGCTTCCCACAGAGATTAGCAGCCAGCCATTCATTCCCCCATGCCCAGCCAGAGCCACAAAGGGTCCGGGAGGCCCCAGTACTGTGGAACAGTGGAGGAACGGCACCACCTACAGCATCCACACAGAATCTACTCACGGTGGCACTTTTTTTTTCCAAAGTCTTAAAGAGACAAGGGCCCAGCAGCAGAACAAAACTGTCCCAGCGCACTCAGCCTAGCAGGCTGGGAGTCTTGGGGAATTTCAGACCCCTTGGCCAGCAGCTGGGCAAAGCAGCCACACCGAGGCTTCCCACAGAGATCAGCAGCCGGCCATTTGTTCCATCCTTGGCCGGCGAAACAGACTCCCGGTGTGAGTGCAGCTAAGTGGGAAGAGCCCCAGAACCAGGTCTAGGATAAGGGTGACCCAGCACACACACAATTCAGGGGATTATCCCAGAGACAGCCTCCCAGTATGCAGGAAAACAGCTCAGTCCAGGGAGAAGGGCAAGGAGAACAACAAGCAGGAAGGGACTTTGTTTTCCCAGTTGACACACATGGCGCTTACCAGATACCACTTCTATCACCATGAAAAGACAGAGGAATATGGTCCAGATTAAGATCAGCCAGACAACCCCTGAGAGGGGGCCTGATGGGATGGACATGCACAACCTTCCTAAAAAAGAATTCAGAATAAAAGTAATAACCATCCTGAGGGATCTACAGAGAAATATGCAAGAGCTAAGGGAAGAAGTGAGGGAAGTGAGGAAAGACAATGCAGAAATGAGACAAGCAATTGACAAGTTTAGCAGCAGACTGGACGAGATGCAAGAGACTGTTAATGGAATAGAAATCAGAGAACAGGAATACAGAGAAGCTGAGGCAGAGAGAGATAAAAGGATCTCTAGCAATGAAAGAATATTAAGAGAACTGTGTGACCAATCCAAACGGAACAATATTCGCACTATAGGAGTACCAGAAGAAGAAGAGAGAGAAAGAGGGATACAAAGTGTCTTTGAAGAAATAATTACTGAAAACTTCCCCAAGCTGGGGAAGGAAATAGTCTCTCAGACCATGGAAGCCGACTGATCTCCCAAAAAAAGGGACCCAAGGAAGACAACACCAAGACACATGATAATTAAAATAGCAAAGATCAAAGATAAGGACAGAGTATTAAAGGCAGCTAGAGAGAGAAAAAAGATCACCTACAAAGGAAAACCCATCAGACTATCATCAGACTTCTAAACAGAAACCTTAAAGGCCAGAAGAGAATGGCATGATATACTTAACATAATGAGGCAGAAGGGCCTCGAACCAAGAATATTGTATCCAGCACGATTATCATTTAAATATGATGGAGGGATTAAACAATTCCCAGACAAATGAAAGCTGAGGGAGTTTGCCTCCCGTAAACCACCACTACAGGATATCTTAAAGGGACTGCTCTAGATGGAAGCACTCCTAAGGCTAAAAAGATGTCACCAGAGAAAATAAAATCATAGCAAAGAAAGCAGACCATCCAAATACTAACTAAAGGCAAAGAATAAAACACCTAGTATATAAAGAATGGAGGAGGAAGAATAAGAAGGGAAATAAAGAATCATCAGACTGTGTTTACAATAACTTCACAAGAAAGTTAAGTTAGACTGCTAGATGGTAAAGAAGCTACCCTGGAAACTTTGGTAACCACAAATCTAAAGCCAGCAATGGCAATAAGTACTTATCTATCAATAATCACACTAAATTTAAATGGACTGAATGCACCAATCAAAAGACACAGAGTAACAGAATGGATAAAAAAGCAAGACCCATCTATGTGCTGCCTACAAGAGACTCACCTCAAACCCAAAGATATACACAGACTAAAAGTGAAGGGATGGAAAAAGATATTTCATGCAAACAACAAAGAGAAAAAAGCAGGTGTGGCAGTACTTGTATCAGACAAAATAGACTTCAAAATGAAGAAAGTAACAAGAAATAAAGAAGGACTTTACATAATGATAAAGGGGTCAGTCCAACAAGAGGATATAACCATTTTAAATATATACGCACCCAACTCAGGAGAGCCGACATATGTGAAGCCAATATTAACAGAATTAAAGGAGGAAATAGAAGGCAATGCATACGTTTCAGGAGACTTCAACACACCACTCACTCCAAAGGACAGATCAGCCAGACAGAAAATAAGTAAAGACACAGAGGCACTGAACAACACACCAGTACAGATGGACCTAACAGACATCTACAGAACTCTACACCCAAAAGGAGCAGGATACACATTCTTCTCAAGTGTACATGGAACATTTTCCAGAAGAGACCACATACTAGGCCACAAAAGGAACCTCAGTAAATTCAAAACTATTGAAATTCTACCAACAAACTTCTCAGATCACAAAGGTGTAAAACTAGAAATAAATTGTACAAAGAAAACAAAAAGGCTCACAAATACATGGAGGCTTAACAGCATGCTCCTAAATAACCCACTGATAAATGACCAAATAAAAACAGAGAATAAACAATATATGGAGACTAATGACAACAATAACACAAAGCCAAAACTTCTGTGGGACACAGCAAAGGCAGTTCTAAGAGAAAGTATATTGCAATCCAGACCTATTTAAAGAAGGAAGAACAATCCCAAATGAATAGTCTAAAGACACAATTACTGAAATTGGAAAAAGAAGAACAAATGAGGCCCAAAGTCACCAGAAGGAGGGACATAATAAAGATCAGAGAAGAAATAAATAAAATTGAGAAAAATAAAAGAATAGAAAAAAATCAATGAAACCAAGAGCTGGTTCTTTGAAAAAATAAACAAAATAGATAAACCCCTAGCCAGACGTATTTGGAGAAAAAGAGAATCTACACACACAAACAGATTCAGAAATGAGAAAGGAAATATCACGACAGACCCCACAGAAACACAAAGAATTATAAGAGAATACTATGAGAGAATACTATGCTAACAAGCTGGAAAACCTAGAAGAAATGGGCAACTTCTTAGAAAAATATAACCTTCCAAGACTGACCAAGCAAGAAACAGAAAACCTTAACAGACCACTCAACAGCAATGAAATTGAATCGGTTATCAAAAAACTACCCAAGAACAAAACCCCCAGACCAGATGGATTCACCTCTGAATTCTACCAGACATATAGAGAAGAAATAACACCCATTCTCCTTAAACTTTTCCAAAAAATAGAAGAGGAGGGAGTACTTCCAAACTCATTCTATGAAGCCAGCATTACTCTAATACCAAAACCAGGCAAAGACCTCACCAAAAAAGAAAATTACAGACCAATATCCCTGATGAACGTAGATGCAAAAATGCTCAAAAAAATATTAGCAAACCGAATTCAAAAATACATCATGAGGATCATACACCATGATCAAGTGGGATTCATCCCAGGGATGCAAGGATTGGAAAACATTCAAATATCCATCAACATCATCCACCACATCAACAGAAAGAAGGACAAAAACCACATGATCATCTCCATAGATGCTGAAGAAGTATTTGACAAAATTCAATGTCCTTTCATGATTAAAAACTTTCAACAAGATGGGTATAGAGGGCAAGTTCCTCAACATCATAAAGGCCATATATGACAAACCCACAACCAACATTATACTTAACAGGGAGAAACTGAAGCTTTTTCTTTGATCAGGAACAAGACAGGGATGCCCACTCTCTCCTCTGTTATTTAACATAGTACTGGAGGTCCTAGCCACGGCAATCAGACAAAACAAAGACATACGAGGCATCCAGATTGGTAAAGAAGAAGTCAAATTGTCACTATTTGCAGATGACATGATGTTGTACATAAAAAACCCTAAAGACTCCACTCCAAAACTACTAGAACTAATCTGAATTCAGCAAAGTTGCAGGACACAAAATTAACACACAGAAATCTGTTGCTTTCCTATACACTAACGATGAGCTAACAGAAAGAGAAATCAGGAAAACAATTCCATTCACAATTGCATCAAAAAGAATGAAATACCTAGGAATAAACCTAACCAAGGAAGTGAAAGACCTATACCCTGAAAACTATAAGACACTCCTAAGAGAAATTAAAGAGGACACTAACAAATGGAAATCCATCCCATGTTCTTGGCTAGGAAGAACAAATATTGTCAGAATGGCCATACTACCTAAAGCAATCTACAGATTCAGTGCAATCCCCATCAAAATACCAACAGCATTCTTCAAAGAACTTGGACAAATAGATCTAAAATTCATATGGAACCACAAAAGACCCCGAATAGCCAAAGCAATCTTGAGAAGGAAGAATAAACAGGGGAATTATGCTCCCACGTTTCAAGCTCTACTACAAAGCCACAGCAATCAAGACAATTTGGTATTGGCACAAGAACAGACCCACAGACCAGTGGAACAGAATAGAAAATCCAAACATTAACCCAAACATATATAGTCAGTTAATATATGATAAAGGAGCCTTGGATATACAATGGGGAGATGACAGCCTCTTCAGAAGCTGGTGTTGGCAAAACTGGATAGCTATATGTAAGAGAATGAAACTGGACTACTGTCTAACCCCATACACAAAAGTAAACTCAAAATGGATCAAAGACCTGAATGTAAGTCATGAAACCATAAAAGTCTTAGAAAAACACATAGGCAAAAATCTCTTGGACATAAACATGAGCAACTTCTTCATGAACATATCTCCCCGGGCAAGGGAAACAAAAGCAAAAATGAACAAGTGGGACTATATCAAGCTGAAAAGCTTCTGTACAGCAAAGAACACCATCAGTAGAACAAAAAGACATCCTACAGTATGGGAGAATATATTCATAAATGACGTATCCAATAAGGGGTTGACATCCAAAATATATAAAGAACTCACACACCTCAACAAACAAAAGCAAATAATCCAATTAAGAAATGGGCAGAGGACATGAATAGACACTTCTCCAAAGAAGAAATTCAGATGGCCAACAGGCACATGAAAAGATGCTCCACATCACTAATCATCAGAGAAATGCAGATTAAAACCACAATGAGATATCACCTCACACCAGTGAGGATGGCCAACATCCAAAACACAAACAACAACAAATGTTGGCGAGGATGTGGAGAAAAGGGAACCCTCCTACACTGCTGGTGGGAATGCAAATTAGTTCAACCATTGTGGAAAGCAGTATGGAGGTTCCTCAAAAAACTCAAAATAGAAATACCATTTGACCCAGGAATTCCACTCCTAGGAATTTACCCTAAGAATGCAGCAGCCCAGTTTGAAAAAGACAGATGCACCCCTATGTTTATTGCAGCACTATTTACAATAGCCAAGAAATGGAAGCAACCTAAGTGTCCATCAGTAGATGAATGGATAAAGAAGATGTGGTACATATACACAGTGGAATATTATTCAGCCATAAGAAGAAAACAAATCCTACCGTTTGCAACAACATGGACGGAGCTAGAAGGTATTATCCTCAGTGAAATAAGCCAAGCAGAAAAAGACAAGTATCAATTGATTTCACTCATATGAGGAGCATAAGAGCAAAGAAAAAAACTGAAAGAAAAAATACAGCAGCAGACTCACAGAACCCAAGAATGGACTAAGTTACCAAAGGGAAAGGGACTAGGGAGGATGGACGGGCAGGGACAAGGGGGAAAAGGGGGCATTATGATTAGCAGATGTAATGTTGCGGGGGGGCACGAGGAGGGCTGTACAACTCAGAGAAGACAAGTAGTGATTCTATAGCATCTGACTACGCTGATGGACAGTGACTGTAATGGGGTTGGTGGGGGGTACCTGATGAAGTGGGTAGTTTAATAACCATAATATTGCACATGTAATTGTAGATAATGATACCAAAATAAATTTTTAAAAAAACATGAGAACTGATATTTAAAATTCAGCAGATGGTTAAAAGAGCAGATTACTAATGGATGAAGAGAGAATTAATGAACCAAAAGAGGTCTAAAGAAATTACTCATTTAGAGTAAAATGAAAATATAAAACAGACACTAAGAGAGGATGACTGGAATCAAGACAGCCAGTATTCATCCAGTTGGATTTCTGAACAAAGAGATATCATGTTTGGGACATATTAGCTGAGAATTTTCCATAATTAGTTAGAGACACTTAATATTAGAAAATTCAGTGACTCCATGGCAGGATAAATGGAAATATATATGTGTCATAGTGAAATTGCAGATCAAGTTTATAGGGTTATAGTAATCGAGACAGTGTGGTATTTTGGGGATAGACAGTTGGACCAGTAAAACAGATTTAAGAGCTCAGAAATACATTTTCTTATATCAGAAAACTTTATAATTGGCAGAACTCCTATAAAGCATAAGAAAAAGGCAAACACCCTCATAGAAAAAAAAATGGACAAAAGTATATATTGTATAAGTAATTATTTCAGAAAAGAGGAAAAATGAATGAAAGGTGTAAAACAAAAAAAAATCAGTGTTAGTCGTTAGCAGAGAAATAACTCCTTAACATTCTTGGTAAAAATGGAGAGAAAGGGAACTCTCGTGGCTAATGGGAATTCAAAATGGTAAAACTTAGGAAAATAATTTGGCATTAGCCACCAAATTTAAACAAATCAAGGTAGATATATACACTAGTGGGTCCAGATTAGTCCTGTTTCTTAGTTTAATCATTAATAACACTTCCTTTAATTGCCTAAAATGTTCCAATTTGAATGTACTAAGTGATCATCCTACTTCGGACCCAACAATCGTACCCAATATATTTATCTGAGAACAATGCTTATCCATGTGCAGTAGGACAGCTCTATGAGAATGCTTCCAGAGCATTATTTGTGACGGTAAAATGTGAGACCAAGCTAAATGCCTATCAACAGTAGAATGAATACATAGAAGGGGATATGTATTTAATGCTGGAGTACTATGCAGAGTACAGCTCTACCCACAACATGGGCTGAACATGGTTCAAAAAACTATGTTGAGCGAAAGAAGCAAGTGACTGCAGAACACATGCTGTTTGCTTCTATTAAAATAAAGTTTAAACATGGACAAACCTATATATCTTTAAGCCATGTATACACATGTAGCAAAATCGTTAACAAAAGCAAGAAAATGATTCACATAAAATTGAAAATAGTGGTTGTTCTGGCAAAGAAAGAGGAAATTAAAGAGAAAGGTGTGCTGAGGATTTCAAATGCACTGGTTTCTCTCAGGATGGGTGAGGCCACTGAATAATAATAAATATTCTTTAAAAGATGATGTATTTCACATTTAAAATCATTAAACAACATTTGATAAGATAGATATTATTGATTTTTGCTGTTTTTTTACACCTATTATATTTAAGAGGCTTTCAAGTGAAGTGATACTTTTCACATTGATTTTAATAGCTCTCTGTGTACCTTGGATAATAACCTTTCATCCACAAAATATATGGGAAATAATTTCTTTCTGTTTATTGTTAGCAAGAATATAAGTGCATAATTATGTTTCCTTTAAAATATTCCAGTATCTCCCATTACCATGGCCAATTTGGAAGTTAGAATTTTTGCTGTCATCATTCAGAAAAGTGCCAGTTCTCCTTCCATATATAATCCTATTACCTGCAACTGATCGGTGATACTCCTTAATTATATCTTCACCTATTGGACTCAAAGATCATTGGCTGTTCACTTGGAAGAGGCTTTTGGGATTAGCCAGGGAAACATCTCTTCTCAGAGACAGCAAACTAAATCCCTGAGGGAGGATATGACTGTTTCCATAGGCACCAGCCAGTGAGCTACACATCTGAAAATGGCTGCAAGTCCCCTTGACTCCATGCCAAACAGGTGAACCATTCTCAAAAAGGGCTTTCAGTGAGCCTGCTCATGTGCTTGCTTAAGATAAATACATATATAACTTTAAACTGCCAAGTAAAATAATCTTATGCATGATACTCTAGAGATGTGAATGACTGGATGGAGTATCAGTGTTAGGAAACAGGGAAGGGCATAACTGTTAATTACACATCAATGATAAACAGCGTTGGCTAAGTGTATTAGAACTGAGCTTACAGCTGAAAGTTAAGACTTGGCCACCAAGGAGAGGAAAATAGCAGGGACTGATATGTTGTAATGAAACAAACCACATGGCCTCGCCGCCCACATGCTGCACTGTGCTTCCCTAATCGCTCCTGTAGCTTTCAGTTTGAGTGGCTACCTTGGCCATCAGTGTAATGGGTAGTGGAAGAAATTACATATTACACTTAATTGTCACATTGGGCAGCACTGCGATGCGGGATTTTTTGAAATTTGAATAGAGTGACCTGCCTGGCTTGCCAGCTAAGATAAAATCAGCCTTCTAACTACTTTCTTTACTGCTGTCTTGATGACCTCAACTGATAAACTCTTATGACCTTACTCAATTTAATTCAGTTTGTTAGACATTTCAAATTGAATTTTTTTTACACAAATTAATGGCAAATGAGGGATTTTTTCCACCACCACCTACCCCTCCCCTCTTTCCTCCAGGAAAGATTATGATAAATGAATTGGAATATAACTAACTGGCTAAAATTGCATAATGTTCTGTATTAACTCACATAGGCTGCATACAATTTCACAGTGCCAAATATTTTCCAAATTGTTGTTCTAGGGTTAATACTTAAAGAAAATTTTGAGATTATTCTTTTGTTTGATGAAATGATAAACTCTGTGGTTAATAATGTGGCTTTTCAGATCAGACAGTCATGGGTTTCAGTGTTGGTACGACTACTTAACAACTTGTCTAAGCAGACACATTGTTCAATATTTCCGAATGCCAGTTTCTTTCACATGGAAATGGGAATCATAATGCCTATCCCATATGGTAATTAGAAGAATTTAATGTGAAAACATACATAAAGCGCCTAGCACTGTGTCTAGTACCTAAAAGAGCTCAAAAACTGGCTTATATTTCTGCTTTTCATTGGTAGGCCCCATCAGAATCTGTTTCCCAGACTCTGCATCTCCCTGAGTCCCAAGGCTCTTCATTTCAGCCAGATGTTCTAAGGCAATACTGGGTTCAATTAGTCAGGCTAGGTTAGGTTGCCATGCAAATAAATCCTCTAGCAATCCTGAGTCTTACAGAGGTAAGGATTGTATAGTTTGTAGGTTTCTGACTGAATCCTGTGGACACCTGGAAACAAGATTAAGTCAAAGCCATCCAATCCAAACTTCCAAATGTCTTTTCTCTTTCCAAAGTTAAATTTGGGGAATCAGATCTATCTTTAGCTGATGCTACTGGGGTAACTGTGGGCCTGTCTTACAACTTTAAATACTTAAGGGATGCCTCCCATTGTCCTTAGCCTGGAGACCATGGCTGGGTTTACCCAATTCCAGTCTCAGAACAATTTTAAATCTGAAAATGACTACTTGGTATGGCTAAGCAAGCTGTCACCCTTCCCATCCCAGGCTGAAGAAAGCTAGTCCCTGCGTGTGGTCGAGTAAGAATACTGAACACAGTAACCATGTTTGTACATAGCTGCTTCTTACTGACCTTAATACTCTCCCCTGGTCAGAAATTTGAATTATTATGAAATATAGGGCTCATATTATCTCCAAACTATTTATTATTCATGATCATAAAAACAAAGTTTTGGGGAAGAAGGCTGAACCTAAACATGATTCTTAAACTGATTAAGGTCTCCTTTCATTCTCTATATTCACCTATTTGTCTTTAACCACAGTCAGATGGGAAATGTGTACGATGTGAGGTAATTGCCACCACCATCATCTCCTTTATTAATGTTCTCATCATCACTTTTCTGCATGGATCACAAACACCCCACCGCTGCACAACACCCACTCTGCCTTCTTCTTCCAATTCCATTCTTCACTTAAACATTTCTCTCTGCTAAGCCCAATAAATGCCTCCAATGTGTAGTAAGCCAGTGCTATTACAATCCCTCAGTTTCCTCCTCTAAAAATAGCAAACACATAAACTCCCTAATTCCCCATCGCTGCTAATGGAATTCCAGCCTCAAAGATTTTAACAGTTATCTCCTCTGCAATCCACGTTACTGAAATGCCTCCTGCTCTGCCAGCTCAGGTGTCATTATTTGGGAAATATTACTTCTCAACATTTTCTGTTTCTCGTTGTTTGCTTTTTTCATTATTTGCAGTTCAGCAGCTATTAAAATCCAGTGCTGTGGAAAACAACAATAACAGCAAAAGAACCGCTTAATAACTAAACTTAAAAACCAAACTATTCAGCGGCGAACAATGCCTCGTCAACATTTCTAAATGGAGCAGAAAGGCGGCGAGCCAAAAGGACAGCAAGAGGGCAAAAGAGAGGAAGGGACGCTTCCTGATGGATGAGTATGCATAAGTGCTTCAGATAATGGCTAAAAGTACAGCCTGCAGCCTGCAGCCCATTAAAGGTGGGACAGCAGCGGGAAGAAAAAGCCAACAGCCTCAGAAGGGGATCCCAGCGCAGTCCTGCGGGCAGGTGCAGACCTTGCTGAAATGCTGAAGTCAATACAGGTTTCCCCCGATATCCGAAAGTAGAGCTTTCCTATAAAACATTTTGTAACCTGAAATCACATAAAGCAAAGAAACATTACATTTTTTTTAACACTCCCCACCCCCCAGAAAAAAAATCTCTTTTAGGTTTTTCTGATACATTAGAACACATCTTGCTAACAGATGCACAGAATAAATTGAGATAAAGCACAGATGCTCACGGACACAGTTCAAAGCTGTGGCAGCTTGTTGCTGAGATGCTGGGTGTAGTTCCCAGGCAAGAAGCCTGGTGGGGCCACTCTGACCGCTTGGGGTGCACGCTGCCTCCATACCAGCTTGCTGCAAAACGAATGCCAAATACTATTTTCACCTTTCACCTTTTTTCTTAAGAGTAAAAATCTTTGGATTTTTCTATTAGTAAAAACAAATAGTAATGTAGGTCTTTCATAAAAGTGAAATGGCTTAATGCAAATGTTGGAAAGTGGAGGATGCCTGTAGTATCTCTCTGGCAGGGGTAGGGGCAAAACTGGGGGAATACCCCCTTGTAAACAACCCTCCTTTAAGGCTCTTTCCCCATCTGAGCATCACGACTTATTTTCAGATCGTTGGAACCTCAACCTATAGCCAGATGATCACAACCACAGGTAATAGCCAAAGCCTTGAGACTGGTTTCTGAGGGGAGTGTGGGTGAATGGCAGTCTTATAGGACACCGCCCTTAACCTGGGGAATCTGGTGCTGTCTTTGGGCAGATAGTGTCAGAATTGAGTTGAATTCTTGGACATCCTGTTGGTGTTCAAGAATTGCTTGGTGTCATGCATGCATGCAGAAACCCCCACCCATGCACACAGGGTTTTGCCCTCAGCTAGATGAAATAAAGCCCCCAGATGATGAGAGCTTAATATATTCTCCTTTGCAAAGGTATTTACAGAGGCAGCAGAAACTCTGGGAATCCCTAAAGCCTTCATGTGCCAATGTAAAACACAACAGATTTTAAGGAGGAGGAGATATTTTTGGCCTGAAAAGTTTTCTAGTCCCTATCAAATCACTCCCTCCAGGCATCTGTCTAATAAGTAATATATTCTTAAATGAACTTTCTTTTGGTGTTTTATATTTTTAAGAGAAAAGGAAAAAGTGTGACCCAATGTGATGTCAGCTCCAGGATTAGGACCCACTCTCCAATTTCCTCTGAGAAAAGGAGGAAAACAAAACACCCTTCCTCTGGCTTATTTTCAGAGCTCCAGGCAGTTTGAGTGTGCCAAGCAGACAGACCACCCACAGTCTGCAATAAATAACAACCATTTTTCTTCTTCTGGGCCATTATCCACTGTTTCATCCAAGGCAAGTAATTAAAAATTGTGATCTCTTTCACTTTACTAAGGGCATTGTCAAACTAGCCTCTCCCCGTGCTTTTACAAGACTGTGTTGAAAGGACAAAGTCGATGTACTGAGTTTGGTTCTCTACCACTAGCCTGAAATTATCAAAGCAATGCTGAAATAGAAACTTCCAAGAAGAAGCTGTCAAGTAGTACTCTGGTGGCACTACTGACATTGTCTAACAGCTTCAATTCATTCTCCTCCATTCTTTTTTTTGCAAGACCAGTCACCAAAAGGCTCACAAACTTTTTGCTCCCCCTAAAACAGATTCCTGACAAATGAAGCTGCATTGCCACCCTAGTGTTATTTCTAAATAATCTAATTGAAAAGAACTATGTCTGAAAACAATACTCAAAGCTCACTGCCCACAGGACTCCTCACCTACATTCTCACTTATAGCTTATCTACTTTTGTTAATAAGGTTCCTTACTGCCTGTCTTTACTTGACTCTATGTGGCATCTTCACAGGTGTGATATAATAACTTATAAGAAGTATATATTGGTCATTCAGATCACATATATTTCTCAAATATTTTTGGTCTTCATCCACAGTTCCTGAAAATGCTTGAGAGCCATAAATGTGAAACTGGTGTCTTGTTATGTTAATGAGGAGACTTTTGGACCCCACCCAAGCATAGGGGCTGTCAGGGGGACTAACCATGTGATTAGAGGGTGGGAACTCTCATCCCCAAGCCCCTAACCTCCTGGGAGGGAAGAGGGGCTGAGGTTGTATCAGCCAATGGCCAACTACCTAGTCAATCATGACTATGCAATGAAGCCCATAAAAAAATCCATGAGAAGAGCATTTCTCTCCCTTTTTACATCCTGCTTCCCTATCCAAGAGAGAGTTTTCTACACTAAGGGGACCAGAAATCTTCATGTGCCACCAAGCCAGGCCCCAAAGCTCCACAAAGAAAGACTCTCCTTTACTTGAGATCTTCCCCTATGTATCTCTTCATCTGGCTGTTAACTTGAATCCTTTGTTAAACTGATAAATGTGTTTTCCTGAGTTGTGTGAGCCACTCTAGGAAATTAAAGGAACCTAAGGGGGAGGTCATTGGAACCTCTAATCTGTAGCCAGATGATCACAAGCATAGGTAATAGCCTAGGCCTTGAGACTGGTTTCTGGAGGGGAGGGTGGGTGGATGGCAGTCTTACAGGACACTGCCCTTAACCTGGGGCATCTGGTGCTCTCTTTGAGCAGATAGTGTCAGAATTAAGTTGAATTCTTGGACATCCTGTTGGTGTTCAAGAATTGCTTGGTGTCATGCATGCATGCAGAAACCCCCACCCATGCACACACACCCTGGAACTGAGTCCAGGAACCTGAACAGAACAGGAATATTAATAAAGATGTTGAATATATCATTCCAAAAACACTGAATGTAAGTAGAATCAGAATCATCTGATTCCACTAATGTGAAGTTCTAGAGCAGGCAAAAAGAGTTCTATAGTGAGAAAAAAAAAATAGCCTACGGAAAGAAAAATTAAGAGGCAGAATGGAATGGCCTGGGAAGAAGAATGAGTATTCCTTGTGTGATAATCATGGTCAATGTTTTCAGAGGCGTTTGGATTACATGATACATACAATTATCAAAACTCAGTAAATGAACACTTAAGATTTCTGCATTTCACTATATGTAAAGTAAAACAAAACAAAATAATCAATTCCCAAACTTGTTTTCCCTCAGTAATTCTTGGTCTTGGTAAAGTCCACCATTTACAATTTCACTCTGACAAAATCTTGGAGTCATCTTTCGTTTTTCTCCGAAAACCTATCCATAAGTCCTGCTGGCCCTAACTTAAAAACATTATTAAATTAAACTTAAGTTTTTCATTACCAGTATTCTAGGCCAAGACCACATCAAGTCTTCCCCCGACCACTAAAAACCCCCTAACTGGTCTATTTGCTCTGACTATGGTTGCTGATTTTGTCTCTAGTTGTTTATTAGCTATATTGAATCATATAAAGTATAAATTAGATCCCGGTTCTCCCCTGTTTTCCAATTATTTCTCATCACGATTAGAATAAAATGAAAACCAGCATATATTTTTTCCCACAGATTATAAGGTACTAAATTATCTGGCTCCTGGTAAACTCTCCAAACTCATTCCCGAGCTCTCACCCTCTCTCTTGTTCCTCTCCAGCCATACTGATTTCTGTCAAGCATATCCCCATCTTTCTGCAAAAAGCATGCTTCCCTGATATAGCACAGCTTACCCCACTTCTATCAAGTGTTCATTCTACATGTTATTTCCTGTGAGGTCTTTTTGTCAACTTGCTCTCAATTACTACCCCCATTACTTTCTCTCTTTACCTTTACCCTGTTGGGTTCTCCATAGAAGCAGAACCAACAGAAGATTGTGTGTGTGTGTATGTGTACTTATTAATTATAAGAAATTGGTTCATACAATTATGGAAGCTGAATGGTTTTCCTGATACGCTGTTTGCAAGCTGGAGATCCAGAAAAGCCTGTGGTCTAATTCAGTTTGAAGACTTGAGAACCAGGAAAGCTGGTGGTATAGATTGTAGTCCTGGTCTGAAAGCCTGAAAACCTGAAGCTCCAAGGGCAGGAGAAAACTGATATCCCAGTTTAAGCAAACAGGCAAGATAAAGAAGGAAATTCTTCTTCCCTGCCTTTTGTTCTACTCAGTTCCTCGACAGATTGGATGATGCCCACCCACATTGAGAAGAGAAATCTACTTTACTCAGTCCACCAATTCAAATGCTAATCTCACCCAGAAAGAGACACAGCCAGAAATAAGGCCTAATCTAGGCACCCTGTGTCCAATAGGTTGACACATAAAATTAACCATCAGATGTATTGAAGTCAAAGCCTTTATTTTGTTTACTGCAAAATCACTATTACAATTCCTGAATATGATAGGTGATCAAGAAATTCCTCTTAAATCAGTGAATGACAAGTTAATTCAGTAACAAATTGGTTTTAAAACTCTCTGTGGTAGATAGACTAAAATGGTTACCACCAATTCCTTCCCTCCCCAAAAAGGCATATTCCTCCTCTTATCAAAAGAAGATAACTAACTCTTTTCCATTCAAACCTTCAATGTCCTTAATGGCTTGCCCTGACCCCTAGAATACAGTAAAAGTAATGTTTTGAGAATACCAATGGTAGGTCATAAGAACTCTGTGGCTTCTATATGAATATGGAACTCTGATTTTTTAACTCTCCTTCTGGGAACTTAGCCATTACATTGAAGGGCAAGTTGCCAAGGGAGAACACATATAAACTCTCCATTTGAAAGTCCAGTTGAGCTCCCAGGTGACAGCTGGTATCAACTGACAACCCAATGAGTGAGCCATATGAGGTGCTTAGCTGATCAAACCTTCAGATAACTGCAAGCCCGCCCACCATTTGATGACAACCACATAAGAGATCCCAAGCAATAGTCTCACAGCTGAGTCCAGTCAAGCCATAAAATCAGGAGAATTGTGTTTTTAAGTTACTAAGTTTGTGGAACATTTTGCTATGCAGTGATAGAAACCAGAACATTCTCCAGAGTATACTCTTCCTTAAAGTCTATTTAATCTTAGTATGTTTTGTAGTTAATGCACCTCAATACATAAATATACTGACTCAGTGCTGTTCTTCACATCTTCAAATGATGCCTGCGAGAATGAGCCACTTGACAGATCACATCATCCTCCATGCATCCTCCACAAATGCCATTATTTTAATAGGACTTAAAATATCTGAATAAATTATACTTAGTGGTGTGTTCCTTCTCCCTCAGGTGCAAGCCTACTGAGTAGAAATAAATGAATCAGAGACAAAAAAAAAAAGTAAAAAAAAGAAAAAAATCAGTGAAATTGAGATCATTCTTTGAAAAGATGAACATGATTGACAAACCTTTAGCCAGACTAATCAAAGAAAAAGAGAAGATTGAAGTATAAAAATCAGAAATTAAAGAGAAATTACAAGTGATACCACTGAAATAGGAAGTATTGTAAGAGATTACCATGAACAATTTTACATACCAACAAATTGGACAATATAGAAGAAATGAGTAAATTGCTAGAAATATACAACCTTCCAAGACTGAATCAAAAGAAATAGAAAATCTGAAAAGACCAATTACTGGTAATGAAATTGAATCAGTAATTTAAAAAAAAAATAAAAACTCCCAACAAACAAAAGTATAGGACCATAGAGCTTCACAAGTAAATTTTACCAAACATTTAAAGAATACCTATCCTTCTCAAACTATTCCAAAAAAATGGGAGTTCATTTAACAAGGTCAGTATTACCCTGATACCAAAACTAGACAAAGACATAAAGGAGGAAGGAAGGAAAGGAAAGGAGGGAGGGAGGAAATTACAGGCCAATATTCTTAATGAACAAAGGTGCAACAATTCTCAAAAAGAATTAGTAAACCAAATTGAACAATACAGTCAAAGGACAATTCTCCATGATCAAGTGGGATTTATTCCAGGGATCCAAGGGTGGTTATTATCCACAAATCAATCAATATGATCCACCACATAGTAAAATGAAGGATAAAAATCACATGATCATGTCAATAGATGCACAAAGAATTGGACAAAATTCAACAACCATTCATAATAAAAACCCTCAATAAAGTAGGTATATAGGAAACCTAACCGTCATTATAACAAAGCCTATATATGATAACGTATCAAACATCATAACTGTGGGCGGTTGAGCAGGACAAGGATGTCCACTCTGACCACTTTCACTTAACACAGTTCTGGAAGTCCTAGCCACAGCAAGCAGACAGAAAACAGAAATAAAAGGCATCCAATTCGGTAAGGAAAGTAAAACTGTCACTATTTTCAGATGACATGATACTGTATATATAGAAAGCTCTAAAGACTTCACCAAAAATTTATTAATTCTAATAAATGAATTCAGTTGTTGCAGTATTAAAAATCAATGTACATAAATCTGTTGCATTTCTATACATTAATAATGAAGTACTATAAAGAGAAATTAAGAAAACCATCCCATTTACAATTGCATCAAAAAAAAATTTAGAAATAAATTTAACCAAGGAGATGAAGACCTGTACTCTGAAAGCTACAAGACACTGGTGAAACAAGGTAACACAAAATGAAATGTCATTCCATGCTAATGGATTAAAAGAATTAATATTGTTAAGATGTCCATACTACCCAAAGAAATTTATAAATTCAATGCAATCCCTAACAAAATACCAATAGTTTTGTCACAGAACTAGAACAAATAATCCTAAAATTTGTATGCAACCATAAAATACCTTAAATAGCCAAAGCAGTATTGAGAAAGAAGAATTAAGCTGGAAGTACAATGCACCCTGGTTTCAAAATGTAATATAAAACTGTAATAATCAAAACAGTATGGTACTGGTACAATTACAGTCATATAGATGAATGGAACAGAATAGGGAGCCCAGAAATAAACCCATGCTTATATGGTCTATTCTATAACAAAGGAGGCAAGAACATACAATGGGGAAAGACAGGCCCTTCAATAAATGGTGTTGGGAAAAGTTGACAGCTACATGCAAAAGAATGAAATTGGACCACTTTCTTACACCATACATAAACTCAAAATAGATTTGAGATCTCAGTGTAAGACCAGGATCCATAAAACTCCTAAAAGAAAATATAGAAAGTAAACTCTTGAACATCAGCCTTAACAGTATTTTTCTGGATATGTCTCCTCAGGCAAGGGAAACAAAAGCAAAAATAAACAAGTGGGACTACATCAAACTAAAAAGCTTCCATACAGCAAAGGAAACCATTAACAAAATAAAAAGGTGGTCTACTGTATGTGAGAATAAATGTGCAAATGATATATTCAATATATATCCAAAATGTATAAAAAACTCACATACTCAACACCAAAAAATCAAGTAATCTTATTAAATAATGGGCAGAATACCTGAACAGAAATTTGTCCAAAGGTGTACAGAAGGCCCTCAGCCACATAAAAAGATCCTCAACATCACTAATCAAAGAAATGCAAATCAAAACCACAATGAGTTTTCACCACACACGAGTCAGATTGACTATCTCTTAAAAGATGAGAAATGAGAAGCATTGGTGAGGATGTGAAGAAAAGGATGCACTATTGGTGGGAATGTAAATTGATGCAGCCACTGAGAAACAGTATGGAGGTTCCTTAAAAAACTACAAGTAGAAATACCATATGATCCAGCAATTCCAGTTTTGGGTACTGACACAAAGAATATGAAAACACAAATTTGGAAAGACATATGCACCCCTATGTTTATTGTAGCATTATTTAAAATAGCCAAGATATGGAAACAACCTAAGTATCTATCAACAGATTACTAGATAAAAAATAATGGTAAATACATACAATGGTGTATTAGCCATGAGAAAGAATTAAATTTTGCCATTTGCGACAGAATGGATGGACCTAGAGGGCATTACAGTAAGTGAAATATATCAGATAGACAAAGGCAAATGCCAAAATGACTTCACTTACATGTGTAATCTAAAAAATAAAACAAATGAACAAAAATAGAAACATACTTGTAAATACAGGGAAAAATACTGGTGGTTCCCAGAGGGAAGGAGGTTAGGGGTGGGGAGAAAAATATATGATGGGGATTAAGAGTTACAAATTTCCAAATATAAAATAAATAAGTCACAGGAATGAAAAGTACAGCATAGGGAATATAGTTAATAATATTATAACTTTGTGTGGTGACAGATGGTAATACCACTTATCATGGTGAGCATTTTGTAATGTATATCATTGTCAAATTATTATGTTGCATACCTGAAACTAATATATGTCAACTATACTTCAAGTAAAATTATTCCTTTTAATTAAAAAAAATTAAAAACAGCTAAAGCCTGCAGAATACTTTTAAAAAGATGATCACTGCAAAATGAAAATGTGGTAGCAATTCAGTGGTGAGAGAAATCTATTTTGGCTAAAACTGTAAGTCTTTTGAAAGAACTGGGCCTTATGACAGGTACTAGAGAATAGATAAAATGTGATTAGGCAGAACAAGTACCAAGGGTACTTGAAGCCATGTCTTGGAAAAAAGGTAGACTGAGAGTAGTAGCATGCAAGTTTGTTAAAGAAATTTTTGTTTTCTTGGAACATTGAGTGGAGATGGACAGTAATAGAAGATGAGGTTGGAGAGGGGTTGAACTTTGATTGATTATAGAGTAGTGTGTTCCTCTCACTAGAGAATGTTTGTAACTCCATTTGGCCAGTTTTAGAGTTAGTACAGTATATTGCTTAAGTAGCTCTATCCTGAAGCCAGACTGCCAAGATTCAAATCCAAGCTTTCATATTTAATAGCTGTGTTCCTTTGGGCAAATTACTGAACCTCTTTGTGTCTCAGTTCATTGTTACTAAGAACAGAATAAGAGTAAGAGTGACCTTGTAAGATTGTTGTGGGGGGTACACATAATATTTCTTTATTAATGTGCCATCCTATGGGCCCTGGATGACTTTTGGTTACTATCATTAAATTGTACCATGGAGAGAAAAATTTACAATGCAATGTTCATTTAGCCCTCTATATCATACTCTTAAGTTTTACTGATTTTATTGTCAACTAAAATATTCTGCACTTTTGCAAATAAATTGCAGCACTACCTTGTTTCTTGAGCGAATAATTTTCATAATTAATTTTACTTTACCATCCATTTTCATTATAAAACAATACCCCAGATAGTCGCCACTTATATTTTGTCTTACAATACATACTGAAAGCTAGAATGCACGAATGGTGTGTCAGGTGTTGTTCTATATGTGTTTCATGTGATCTCTCCAGCAACCTCACAGACTGCAGAAATGGATAATCTGGTTGGACCTAGTAACCAAAGGCTGTGTAAGTAACAAGGAGAGTCTTTCATCTGAAAACACCAGCTGCAGAAAGCACAGCAGTATATGAGCTAATGCACTTTTATTTTCTAGTATCTGGTTCCTCAGTTAGAGCGTCAGAAGAACTTTGAGCACCCAGCACTTTCATTTTATGGATGAGTAGACGCAGGTTCATGAACTTAACATCATGCACAGCAAATGTTCTTTCCACTTCCCTGCTTTGCTGGGGAGTGTATTTGAAGACTTACTTATGAAGATGGTTTTACCTGGTATTCGGAGATAATAACAACTTAATGAAATCAATGAAGCCGCCAATAAAAATATTTTTCTTGAAGGATCCCAAAACTCTGAATGACATCACATCTCATTGATCTTCTCACCTTCTCCTCAGCCCCCCTCACCCTTCTCCTATCCATATATTCTCCACATTAACTTAATTTGAACCTCACCAAACCTGTCATTAGATATTGAATATTCTTCTGAATTCTATACTAATATACATTTACTTGAAAATAATATTTCAGAAAAATAATAGGCATATGTAATTTCTTAGATATTTTGAAAAGTTCTGCTAAAGATTACAAACTCTTGGAAATAGAGTATTTCAGTTCAGAATCTGTTCCCAACTGATTTTAGAAAGTGTCACTGTAGCTGTTGATGTTTATTAGGATAATCCTTTAACTATTTTGGATCCCTCCTGATTTTCCTTAAAAAAGGGAGTCTTACCAAAACGGTATGCAATAATTATCTTAGCAACTTGCAAAAGTTTAACTGAAAAGTCTGGAAAGGCTCTCAGAAATTCATCTAGCCCTGTCAGTTCCACTGAGGAGATGTTCACAAAGTCATTTCTGCTATATTACAGAGTCAACAATCCTGATCATAGAATGGGCCTCTCTTTGCCTGTGTGACACCAAACCAGAGCCTACGAAAAAGGCTTACAGAGGATAGTTCATGGAGAATGATGGAGAGAGGGGATAACATGAAAGGAGGGAAAGCCAATAAAGCAAGTGTTGAGTTGGCCATCACAGGGCCACCCACTCACACTCAGTCCTGCAGGAGCTACTGGGGATCTTCATGAATTGCATTCAGAAGTGTCTTCCAGGAGACAAAAGGGACTTTTGTCCCAAGGCAGGAAGGGAATGGTCCCCAGCATGGCCCCAAGGAGTAATACCTGCACGAAGTGGATCTGACTGCCCCTGTAACGGAGGTTGAAATTAGAATTGGGATTGAGGGGATTTGTTGTAGAGCACAAAGGGAATGTGATACAGGATCTTAGAGATATTCTACCTGAACCTGACCTTTTTATGGAAAAGGAAACAGCAGGGATTTGCCGAATGTCTCCTAGATAATTCATGGTGGCAAAGAGCTAAGACAAGTGTTAATAACTCCTAAGCCAGTGATGTTGGGCTGTCCTTTTATCTTGGTTGACAAAACAAAAATTTCCACAAACTTGTAGCAGCCATGTTCTTTTTAGATATAAATGTATTAAAGTAATTTACAATTAGTCCAGAGGGTAATATTTCTGTTATAAGTCTGTGACCAGATACCAGATACTGTACAGAGGCCATAATCTTCTCCACAGTGTAAAGTGAAGTGATGAAATCTCAGGTCCAATAGAAATGATTTCTACTATCTCCACATTCAGACCAAGGGCATGGGTTCTAGAGGTAGACTACATGGGTTCAACTTCTAGCTCTACTCTTTACTACACGGGGACTGAGGTCAAGTTAGTTCACTGGCTTAAGTTTCAGACTACTTATCTGTAAGGCCCAGTGGGCTGGTGTGAGGGATACACACATACCAAGAGTGTATCCATATCTTATATGGATAGAAAGACTTCACAGGTACAGTTATAAAAAACTCCAAGTCACTGGAGTAGGACAAACCAAAAGTTTCAACAGTCATCAGCTCCCTACAAAGTTACAAATAACCATCTTAGATTTGTGTAGAATATTTTCCATAACATGGTTCTTACACACATTTCACACATACATTCTTATATACATCTTACTTATATCACTTCCCTTGAATTGTTACATAAGTTAAAGTGATTGAAGCATTATCACTTGGTGGTACTTTCTACCTCCTGCCTCTTGGATATGTTCTTCACATTCTACCTAGAATACCTTCTGATTTTTCTCTCTCCTGATTTAAATCTTACTCATCTCAACTTCACAATCATCTGTCTCATTGAGTGACTATATTCCGTAGTCTGATGTAGAACAAACAGGGACATAATAGAAGCACATGCACTGAATGAGCTGCATGATAAATATGTCCTTAAGCATTGCACTGTTCTGGAGTTCGGGGTAATTCTGATTGAGACAGTGGGTAAGCAGGAGAAACCATCTTTTCCTCACACTCTCGTTGATCTCCCATAGTGTATAAGCACTGACTGAGGCTCTAGGAAGCTGGCAGTGAGTAAAGTAGACTCACTCTCTGACCTTATGGCAATTACAATAGACAAGTAGGGCAGGCAAATCAATGGTTGCCATAAAACAAGTCCAAACTTACAATTGTGATAAGTCAAGAAAGGAGAGAATATAATATATAAATCTTAAAGTTTTTGGTTTCTTTCTCTAGCAAGAAGGTGTGTGTGTGTGTACATATATATATATATAGTTTGTATATCTATACACACAAACAATACATACAGTATATATATATACATATATATATTCTATGTAGATATATACACTCTATATGTATATATACGATTGTATATATAATAGCAAATATACATATTTATTATATAATATATATTATATAATATATAGCTCTAGTTTTCATATATTATATAATATATATAGATTTACTCTTTATTACTGTATGTACTAGAAACTTTAATTTCCTATATATAATAAAAGCTTTAAGATTTGAAGGGCATTTTATTTTTTAAAGCGATTACTGAATTAAGAAATCATTTAATATAATTTTAAAAGAAATTTGACATCCTAATTATAACTTTAAAAAATCAAGGCTTGCAGATGGGTACATAGATAGAAAATAGCAAAAGTGGAGTGAAAATTTAGATCTCACAGCTCCTCAGCCATTGTTTATTCCCCTGCCTAAGAAAGCTATGGAAGCTTGCTGATCCCTGACAGTCTAAATGATAATCAGGAAGTATTGCAATCACTCTGCTGGCACCACTGATGTGAGGAACCCAAGCAGAGGTTTGAGCACCTAACTTCCTCTCTGTGCTGGAATAAGATATTATATACTCAGTACATCAAGAGCTGCAGCCTAAAGAGACAGAGTTTTATGGAAATTCCTCCACTAATATGGTCAAAACTGTTCTCTCTTTCCTAAAGAAGCATAGGAGAATCCATATGAGTGGATGATATTATAATAACATTGAATCCACACTAATACATTTTAAGAGTAAATTATAAAATTTACATGTAACAGCACATCAGTGCATCCTGGGAGCTCAGTGTAGAACTACTTTAAAGACTGCTTCTCGATTTCCCTCCTTCCAATTCCTCCTCAATTTCCTTAATTCCTTCCCTTTCATGTCCTGCATCTGCAGTTGATTTTGTCCTGTATGTTATATGTTCTGCTTATCATGGGAAAAGGAAGGAAGAACCAGGTGTTTACAAAAATGCTTGTCTCTTTCAGATGGAATACAGGTACCAACCTGACACAACGAGAAGAGCAAGCCACCTGCAGCCTTGGAAAAATGTGAATATTTACTGGCCCAACAGTACATGCACACACACACACGGGCACACACACGGACACCGGCTTAATAAATCCCCACATACCAACATTTCTGGTGAGAGAGCCCATCTGAGGAGCTCTTTTCAAGTGCAGAAAAGGTGAGGCAGGGGTCAGGCAGGGAAAGATTATTTTGAGGGTTGGTTTAATTTATGGGGTTTATTTGTATCCTCTATTGTTCAGCAGGAAACCTTGTAAATGATGTTTGCATGCACTAAACTGTGATAACTGAACTGATGAGTTAAAGAGTTGACTGAACATTTAATGTTGCTTATTAAATAATTATGACGAGGTCTGATGAATGGCCCTGATTCCCCGAACTTCCAACTGAGATTTTCAGCATGAGTTTCATCAAACGGACGTGGATGGAGCCTGCTGCAACCCAGCTGCAAACGAGCTTGCAAAACATTTGAACTGGAAGCCTTCAAAAGTGAATAATTCACCTCTCTTGGTCTATTTTTCTTGGTCCCCAAACTAGCATTTCATTTTCATTTTATGATAGAGTGGAGGCAAATTATCTTATGTCTCTGGGGCTTTCTAAAGTATCATTACAAGATATCTCCATATGTACTTAATGAAAAATTAATCTGTACTCTTTGTGAAAGGAAAGAAAAAACTATTCAACTTAAAAATAAGTCTTATTCTGAGATGTCAATCACCTTTTTTCCATGAATACTGGGGTAATGTGTGCCCCATGCAGGTTAGAAATGAGAAACGTTCTCATTTACTGAAGCCAGTGAACTCGCTCAACATCTGAGCCAGAGTCATTTGCTGTAACATGTGTCATGCACTTTTGAAACTCCTTCATGCACTGGTGTAAGGGCTCATTAGGCCATCCAAAAAATGAATTGCAAATAAGAGAGCATGGCAAATCTGGGATTTTTTTGTTCCCTAATCCTAAACCTTTTAAGAAGCAAGGTCTATTTTTCATAGCAGATCTATGTATGTACTGACAATTTGCATTGATGTTTTATTTGTCGATAGACTTTTATAAAGACAAGCTGAAAGTCTACCACAGGGCTGGAAGGAAAGTCATCTGTAGTAGGTGAAAGGAACCCCAGGATTTGAGAGAGGCAGCAGAAGGTGGTGGTTAAGGGCAAGGAATCTGGAATCGCATTGCTTGTGTCTAACCCCAACTCTGCCACCACTAGTTATAGAACCAAGAACAGGCCTGGAAGTCAAGAGCACCCTGGGTTCCAGGTCTGCTTTTGTAGTGGCCAAAACTGCATCTGGGAAACCAGTTGAGTTTTTGGCCTCAGTTGCCTCATCTGAGAAATAAAGAGATCAGGCCCTAAGAATATTTAATTAGTTCATAAAAAGTGTAGTGTTTTAAAAATAATAATTTAGAATATTTTAATGAAGGATCTCAATGGGCAGTTTCACTTAAAATTTGCTAGACTTCTAGTGGCTTAGAAAAATCAGTCCCCCTTATCTTGAATTATTGACGCCTAAATAAGAAATGAACAGAGTATCTAAATTAAATTTCTTTTTAAGTTAATACAAAAAATAGTTTGAAAGCATTTAAAAATAAATGACACAGAGCACTAGAGGCCATAAATCATAACTGACAATACCTCCAGATATGTGCATGGTTTGATCCTGGTGTCGCTCAACTATTTTACCTCAAAACAACCCCTGATGGACAGATTTTTTCCTTCATTAATTACTGCTGATCTCTGAGAAGAAAGAAGAGACAAGGCTTATAGAAAGGGGTCAGATGGCACATAAGGGTGCACCATACCTCTTGATTCAGGTATTTGATTCAGAGAATCTGAAAATATGGACACAAGATGCAAGACATATCTTCAAATTATGTCCTTACAGTTATTACTCTGAATCTCTATTGAAATAATCTCACCTTTATTTGACTTTTTGTATATTCTTATTAAACCCACACATCTACCTAGAAAATGGACTTATGGATTCCATGAATAAGATAATTAAAAGCTTGAGACACACAGGGATTCCTTACCAGGGACTTGTAGAACCTGTCTCCCGGCCCTCACTGATGGAGGCCTGCTAACCCACCTCCCCACACACTGCACATTGAGCCAGTACTGCAGACTTATTTATTAGCATGGTCACACCATCCAAAGGTTCTCGGCGAGAAGCCTTCCTTGCCTCTTCCAGCTTCTGGTGGCTCCTAGCATTCCTTGTGACTTGGAATCTCTGCTTCTGTCTTCCCTCAGTCTGAATCTCTGCATCTTTTCCCCCATAAAGGAACTAGATATTGAGTCTGGAGCTCACTCTAAATCCATATAGTATCCTCTTAAGATCCTTCACTTAATAATATCTGCAAAGACTCAATTTCCAGATAAGGGTGCATTCACAGGTACCTGGGGTTACGGCTTGGACATATTGTTCTTGCTGGACACAGTTCCAGCCACCACAGGATACTTATTTTACATAAAACTGTACTCAGTTATCATGATTATATTTTAGATTTTATCACAGAAGTATGGAGAAAGACATGCTCTCTGTCATTTTATAAATAACTACATAATAGCCTTAATTTTGCCACTTGATTCCCAAACGCTAAAGAAAAAGAATGCTGTCCTGTGTTCTATAAGGTAGCCATTATCCATGCCTAAATATTAGACCCAGGTCTTCCTTTCTATTTTGTACTTACTATCCTAAAAAAAAATTTTTTTTGTAGGTGTAACAAATGAGTAGTTCCTTGTATTTTGAAGAATGATTCTCATAAGAAATTAGCCACCCTACTCCCTTGGTGGCCAGGTTTTTTCATAAAAGAACACGGTGGAAACATCACGAAAAACTGTAACAGTGTCTACACATACAAATTAGAAATTGGTTAAATGTAAACAAACTGCTCATTGAATGCTGTAATAAATATCACAGTAGGTCGTCTTCAGACCTATGACAATTTAACAGTTACTCCTACTCTGACCCACCCACTCCCCACAAAAAAAATTAAAAAAATAAAAAATAAGACAAGGATATGATTTAGTATCAGATATAAAATGTATGTTTCTCTGCACCACAAGTTGACATTGAAAACTGTTTTAAGCTTTTTATCTAATACCAAATCAAAATGAAGTTAGAGAATGAAAATATCCAAAGTGGGGCAATGTTACATCATGAGGGAATAAATTATGGAGTGAGCTTGGGTTAAATTTATAACAGTAACAAAATTCTTGTCCCATGTTAGTGTATGAAACCAACATCAACATAACAGAAAAGGATCAAGGAGGAGATGGGATGAGTCAGGAGGTCAGTGAGATTTCTTGAAGCTTTGAGTCAAACTTAACTGCCTTTATGGAAAGTGGGCCCTCAATGCCTTTGAAGAAAGAAAGCCATCAATCTTGCAAAATACCAAGGCAATGATTAGTGAAAATAAGCCAAACTTCCATCCTCTTCTCCCACATTCCACTACCCCTAAATAAACTAAACATACAAGAAAAAGCCCCATAAAACAAGTAGTTTCCCACAAAGTTCTTATCTGATAGATAAGAAACACTGAAAGTAGTTGGTTACAAAATGAGAAATGAAAATCATCAGTAAACACTGAAAGTAGTTGGTTACAAAATGAGAAATGAAAATCATCAGTTAAAATAAAGGAACCGAATGATGCCAGAAGAATTTTGTTCCAAGAAAAATGGTGACATTTCATTTGCTACAAAAATTCTAACACACAATGGATAATAAAGAAGTTCCAAGTTTCATTTCTATCCAAGATTCTAGGGCAAGTGCTTAAGTTTTTAAGGCAATCAATAAACAGATGGTTTCACCAGCATTCAAATCCCATTTTCCCCCATTTGCTCCTTAAAACAAGGCAATCAGACTAAGGAAATAGTCAATTACAGGTTCATATGATTGTTGTGTGCATGATAATCTGACATAAATTGTTCCTGAAGATTATGTGTGTGGAAGGGGGTGGGGAGTAACTTCTTTTTCTAAACAAAAACATCACATTTAAAATAGTATTGACCAAATGCCTCACAAAATGCTCCCTATCAGCAGACAGTGACCGCCTCCCTGCCGCCCCTTCCTGCTGCCAGACCCTGGCTCAGCAAGGTCACTTAAGGGCAGCAGAAACTGACCACCACCACGGAATTGCAGGGTACACCAAAATGTTTAATTTCAAGGCATGATCTCATCATTCAGTGTGATATGCAGGCAACATAAAATTTTCAGGCATAGTTAAGAAAGGGAGAATATAATTTCTTTCTCCTTCGGTGGCAGTGATTTATTGTATTTTGGCTTTGGATGTTCCTAGGTTCAGGCATTTTCTTTATTGACTCCAGTCTGAGGCCAAGATCCAGACTGGCAAGAGCTGCAGAGCCTGGAAATGATGGAAGGCAGCCCAGAGATCAGAAATCAAGAACAAAGACTGAGGTCTAAACCAGAAGAAAAATAAACTTTTGTATTCCATTCTAGTCCAACTCTTTCATTTGGAGTAATTCAACTTCCAGAGTTCCTGGGAACTGGTCAAACCTCAGGTTCCTTCTCTTGCCACAAGTTGAGCCAACTAAACTGAACAGCCCTACTAATTTGAGCCAAGAATTAGGGGTGTTTAGTTTTTGACATTTTTTTTGGGGGGGGGGGGTAGTATTTCACCTTTGAAATCAACCCTGTGCTAATTAACAAAGTCATATGTCCACAAAATCCTCAAATTCAAGTCACTCTCAGGCAATAAGTTTTCCCTTCCAGTTATTCCAAAGTGCTGTACTCACAATCAAGGTGACTCCGGCCTACCGGGTATGAGGTATGGATGAGTGAGTGTGGGTTCATTTTATGTGTGTATTACATATGTATTTTCCTTCAGAGTAATGTAACATGCCAATTTAACATAACAGTTACATAAGGAATATGCCAATAAATAGATCTTTTCCAATATAAACTTTCTATCGCTTCATCTATATACATACAAGGATCTAAAATCACCTTGCACTTGTTAATAACAAGTCATTAGAGGGTAATCATAGTTTCTTGGCATACTGATGGAACAGATATTTTTAAATGATAAAAACAATAAGATCTGGTACCATGCATTAAAATAACTGTTAGCAGGGTTAGTTTTTTGTTGTGATAATATTCACATCATGTTGGAAATTTAAGGATAAATTATCTTGCCATTTCCCCCAAATGTTGTAATTGTATGGCTGCCTGGCTCTGTGATGAGCTAAGTGATTCCTTATGGTCCCTTTGCCTCCTTGAAGTTCAGTCTGTAGTGATCCCAGAACTCCAAATCAACTCAACAGCATCTCAGAAGGCCTTCCATGTGTGTGCCCAGCCTTGGTAGGTGCTGTGGTAAGTGCTTTTTAGAGGAAAAACAAAATGAGGCTGGCAAATGTACAGCTCTTCCATGGAAAGCAAGATTTATCTTGCACACAAGATTTAAAGACACAGTGGAAAGAAGAGCATGGGGAAAGTATGGCAAATAAATGGAGTGCCAAAATGAGAATAAAGAAATAAGTAGAGTAATAAAAAGACCCAAACTGAATAGCATGTGTGGGCTGGAAATCTCACACATCTGAAAGACTAGGGAACAGAAGGAAGAATCACAGTGGCTAATTTCCTTACCCCTTAACCCCCCTACCAAATAGGGCTGATATGACGCCTGATCTCTCATAGTATTATTAGAACACACTATCTTTGCTGAGTTAGGTAGAGAAGCGGGAGAGTTGCGCTGCCAGCGGAAATGAAAGGGTTAAGTAGACTTTGAACTGAATTTAAACCAGGAGACAGAATTGATGCATCTCCTTTGATTGTTCAAAAGCCAATAGAATCCCCTGATCCATTCCATTCCATTTATTTCTGTCGTGCTGAGCTAAAGGATAGAGAAGACCTTTCTTACTCTAATAAGTGAATAGCCCTGCCTCTCTCATTGCTGCAGCATCTTTGCTGACCTATATTTCTCACATATGGATGGATCACTGCTAGCGGGTTCAACAGACGCTATAATATCATTATGCAAATACAGGTTCACTGCCACTCGGGAATCCTCTAGACTGATCGCTTCATTATCAGTGTTATCAGAAAAGACAAGAGAATTGTGCCCCATACTCAGTGAGATGAGAACATCATTTAAATTAAATAGTTTACTGTCTGGCTACTCTGTTGGCCAGGATGGGAGATGAGGAGAGCTGATTTGGAAAGCTGGGCTATCCACAGATATGGCTGTACCCGAGCTGGCTTTCTGTGCATCTCTCTTCCTCTGGGCTCTGCCCTCTTGTTCTTTCCAAATCAGGACCTATGCTAAGACACTTTACAGCATTCGATTTGTTCACCTGGTGTCACATGTCCTTAAAGACTGCCTTTGAATAGAAGAAGTTTAGCCTTTTGCCTAGAGAGGCAGGTTGCTTTGTGAAAAATCTCTCAAACCTTAGGATCCAGTGATCTGCCTTCTACGCAATAAGTTGAGCATTTTACGTGATTCTTGTTTCTTAAACATTCCTTGACCTATGGAGGGATCTTATCCATAAAATCAAAGAGTTAGTGTAGACTATTTAAAGCCCCTTTTAGCAGTAGCATTTTTTTATAACCTGGAATTTTAATCTGATACATTTTTCGAAGTGTTTTCTTGTACAAATAAAATATGGATGTTGATACCTATCCCAATTAACAATTATCACAGATTCCTATGAAAATGGTGTATGCAAAACTACATTCAGGTAGTGAGTTGACAGAATTCATGTGACATTATTAATGAGGCAACTGGACTGGGAACTGTAGACCTGGGCTCAGGTCCGACATTGAGCATTATGTGCTGGGGCCACCTGGCCCACGTGCTCAGCTCCCACCATTACACCTGATCCAGAATGAATCACCACATGTCTTCTTCTGGGAAAGCACCTACTCATACAAACCTAACACTCAATTGTCACCTTTCCTGTCAAGTTTGCCCTCTGTACCTTTATAACCCTCTATTCAGACTTCTACTACAGTGTCTCTCCTATTGTAATATAGTTATTTACATTTTTTCTCTAATTCTAGCTGTAGGCTTCTTGCAGGAATGAATATGCCTTTTTTTAATCTTTACTTCTGCCACAGTCACCATGGCACACCATACCTGACACATGATAGGTCTCAGTAAGTACCTGATCAACATAGGTCACAATGGACCTGCTTCTGAAAGAGTAGGTACCAAAGTCCTGTGAGAAGATGTGTATGAAGCACAGTACCTCCCAGGGCCTGAGGGAAGTGGATCTACTTCCATCTTAAAGAAGTTACCAGAGACAGCTCCTATAGACCCCAGTGCCTGCTGGAGGAAAACCTGACCCGTTAACCTAGAGGTAACCTAGACTGTATCAAGAAGTTCTTGAGCTAATGTCTGTGTTGCTGAGAGCTTCTCTCTAACTTGCCAACTATGTTGTTTCTAGGATGACTCCAAACATGAAGGTCTGCCCGCAGAAAGTGGAGCAGAGATTTTGACCAGATTGTAGCACAGAATCTAGACCTTGTCCTTCATCTTGTGCAAGATCTGCCTCTGAAACAATCCCACTGGCTTCTAAGTCCCTGGAACAAGGGAGGAGCAATACACATTGCCTTCATCAAACCCAGCCTGAAACACAAGGACAAAGGTTGCACCCACCCAGGTGGTAGATTAACGCCAAACTTGCAATTACAGTCCTTAAAACTAACCACCCCTACTCAGTTTTATTTTTCTCTTTAGGGTTCTAAAGCAGAATCCCTACTAAACACATAAAATATTGTTGATGAATAAATGAGTGGAAGAATGGATATATAAATACACAGTTCAGCTCGCTTCCGGGAAGATGGCGGTGTGAGCAGGGCGGCAGAAATCTCCTCCCAACACTATATTTATCTACGAAAACACAGCAAATACATCTATTCCTAAAAGAGAGATGAGAATACGCAGGAAAGCACACAGCGTGCAGCTACACCCGAGAGGACTCGGCACCCCAAGAGGCGGGTAAGATCCGGAGCCGTGACCCGGCGGGACCCGAGCCCTCCCCCACCCCAGCGCACCGGCGGGAGGAGAGGATTCAGAGCCGGGAGGGAGTGGAAGTACACCCCGCGAAGTAGCCAGCCCCGGTGATCTGCGCGGGGAGCGCTGACCCACATTGCGCAGTGCAGCGGAGATTGGAGAGACAGAGGGGCAGGATCTGAGCGGGGAAGCGCCAGGGTGCTTGCAGCAGGCTCAGAAAAGGAAAAAAAAAGTGCGCGCTTTCCTCAGCGGTCTTAAAGAGACAGGAGCCCAGCGGAGGAGCCGGATCGCCCCAGCACACTCAGCCCAGCAGGCTGGGAGTCCTGGGGAGTTTCAGACGCCTTAGCTGGCGACTGAGGAAGCATAGCCATACTTAACACTTCTCACTGAGATCAACAGCCTCCTATTCGCTCCCACCCCTGCCAGAGCGATAAAGGGCCCTGCGGAGCGCACAGTCACAGCTGTGGAATAGTGGGGCAATAGCGCCACCTAGAGCATTCCCACAGAATCTACGTCCGGTGGGCATTTTTGTTTTGTTTTGTTTTTTTTGTTTTTTCTTTTCTTTCTTTTGCTTTCTTTCTTTTTTCTTTTTTCTTTTTTTCTCTTTTTTTCTCTTTTTTTTTTCTCTTTTTAAAGTCTTAAAGAGCCCAGCAGACATAAGTGGCAACTATCAGTGACCAATTATATAGCCATGAAAAGACAGAGGAATATGGTTCAGACCAAAATCAACCAGACAACCCCAGAGAGGGAGTCTGAAGGGATGAAATGCACAGTCTTCCTGAAAAATAATTCAGAATAAAAGTCATAACCATGTTGACGGACGTACAGAGAAATGTGCAAGGTCTGAGGGAGGAAGTGAGGGAAGTGAGGAAAGACAATGCAGAAATCAGACAAGCGATCGACGGGCTTAACAGCAGAAAGGATGAGATGCAAGAGACTGTTAATGGAATAGAAATCAGAGAACAGGGTAGAGCAGCTGAGGCAGAGAGAGATAAAAGGATTTCTAGGAATGAAAGAATATTAGAACATGCTGACCAATCCAAGCGGAACAATATTCGCATTATAGGAGTACCAGAGGAAGAAGAGAGAGAAAAAGGGATAGAAAGTGTCTTTGAAGAAATAATTGCTGAAAACTTTCCCTCGCTGGGGAAGAAGTAGTCTCGCAGTCCACCGAAGCTCATAGATCTCCCAACACAAGGGACCCAAGGAAGACAACACCAAGACACATAGTAATTAAAATGGCAAAGATCAAAGATAAAGACAGGGTATTAAAGGCAGCTAGAGAGAAAAAAAAGATCACCTACAAAGGAAAACCCATCAGACTATCATCAGACTTCTCAACAGAAACCTTACAGGCCAGAAGAGAATGGCATGATATATTTAACGTAATGAAACAGAAGAGACTCGAACCAAGAATATTGTATCCAGCACGATTATCATTTAAATATGATGGAGGGATTAAACAATTTCCAGATAAACGAAAGTTAAGAGAATTTGCGTCTCATAAGCCACCACTACAGGATATCTTAAATGGACTGCTCTAGATGGAAGCACACCTAAGGCTAAAAAGATGTCACCAGAGGGAAAAAAAATCATAGCAAAGAAAGCAGACCATCCAAATACCAACTAAAGGCAAAGAATAAAGCACCTATTATAGAAAGAATGGAGGAGGAATAAGAAGGGAGAGAAAGAAAGAAACATCAGACTGTGTTTACAATAACTTAACAAGAAAGTTAAGTTAGATTGTTAGATATTAAAGAAGCAACCCTTGAACCCTTGGTAA
>JAVSCE010015501.1:0-93899 GCA_032199065.1 Smutsia gigantea
CATGTTTCACACTATAGCCATAATGATTGGTTCAAGAATGGGCATGTGAGCCAAGCTGTCCACTGAAAGTCAGCTCTGGGAGTTTTGACAGAGCACTTGGAAAGGAGACATATTCATTCTCCTGGCTGTTAAACTGATAGGACCTACGTCTGATGCTACTGGTGACCATCTTGCCAATCACCACTAAAGGAGAATATGCCTGACGACAAAGCCAACATAGAGAAAAAGTGTGGAAAGATGGATTGCCTGCAACCTATCCCTGGACTTTTATGTTAAGTGAAAAATAAATTCCCCATTTGGCTTAAGCCAATTTATATTTGGTTTCTGAGTCCTGAATGCTATGGGAACATTTAAATATTAGAACTTCATTATTTTTTTTTATTGGAATAATTCCCTACAATCTTCTTTTCTTAATCTTTGTCCTGCTGTCCTGCTCCTTCTTTCATAAGATAGCCCTTATTTAAAGACATCATAGCTTGCTTGAATCTTTACTGCTGTAGCATAAAATTCACCAATCATTTAGTCTACTCTTTTTATGGCAAAGTTTCTAATCCCTTCACCATGCAAGATACCTTCTTCTAGACAAACTATGACTTTCCACAATGTCCTTCTTAAATGTGGCTCCCATATCTGAACCTGGATTCCAGAGATGGACTCATCAGACTGGAGTATGTAAAGCTTTCCTTACTGGGCCGGACCCTTTACTTCTATCAGTTCATTTTAAGACTCCATTCAGAGTTTCTGTGGCTGGGGTAAACTCTTGATACTTTGAGGTTTTGGTTATATAAAACCTCTGACTGTTTTTTACAACAGTTGATGAGAAGCCAGGCCTAATTCACTCTTCATTTAACCACTAGTTATGAATTCTGCTGTCATATAAACTTGAATCTAGGCTTCTTCCATTTAGAGAGAGCTACTTAACTACCTTAGGGCCTTGCTCCTAAAGGTGTGGTATAGGCAGCTCGTTAGAAATGCTGAATATTAATCTCCACCCCAGACCTATCAGTCAGAATCTGCATTTTAACCTATCCTCAGGCAGATGGTATGTGTATTAAAGTGTGAGAAGCACTTTTCGAGGATATAGCTCTTGTTTCACCCATGTAGTCAATTCTTTTAAAAAAACAGTGTTTTTGAGATATAAGTCCTATACCACACAATTCATCCATTTAAATATACAGTTCAATATTTTTTAGTATATTCATAGGGTTGTGCAACCATTACAACAATCTAATTTTAGACAACTTTTGTCCCCCTAATAAAAAAATCCCCTATCTATTAATAGTCAGTTTCCAGTCCCCCCCATCCTTATCCCCTAGCCCTAAGCAATTACTAATCAACTTTCCATCTATATGCATTTGCCTATTCTGGAAATTTTGTGTAAATGGAATCATACACTATGTGGTCCTTTGCTTTTGTCTTCTTTCATTTAGCACAATGTTTTCAAGGTTCATCACGTTTTAGCATGTATCAGTACCTTATTCCTTTGTATTGCCAAATAATATTCCATTGTGTGGATGTGCCATCTTTTGTGTATCAATTCATAAGTTGACAAACATTTGGGTTGTTCGCCCTGTTTAGCTATTATAAATAATGCTGCTATGAACATTTGTGTATAAGTCTTTGTGTGGGTGTATGTTTTCATTTCTCTGGGCTGTTTACCTAGGTGTGGAATTGCTATATGGTAACTATACTTTTACCTTTTGAAGAACTGCCAAGCTATTTTCCAAAGTGGCTTCACCATTTTATATTCCTACCATCCATGTATGAGGGTTCTGATTTCTTCAGTTCCTTACAAGCACAAATTGTCTTTTTTATTATACCTTCTTGGTGGGTGTGAAGTAGTATCTTATTGTAGTTTTGATTTGCACTTCCCTAATGACTAAGGGTTTGGGCATCTCTTCAGGTACCTATTGGCCATTACATATTTTCTGAGGGAAAATGTCTATTCAAATCCTTTGTCCATTTTTAAATTAGGTTATTTGGCTTTTTACTAAGTTCTAAGAATTATTTATTATAGTTTGACATCTCATATCAAATATATGATTTGAAAATATTTTCTCTCATTCTGTGAGTTGTCTTTCTTTCTTGATAATGTCCTTTCAGGCACAAAAGTTTTTAGTTCTGCTGCAGTCCAATGTACCTATTTTCTCTTTTGTTGCTCACGATTTTATTGTCATATCTTAGAACCCAATGCTAAATCTTGGGTCATGAAGATTTTTGCTCATGTTTCATTTTAAGTTTTATAGTTTTGGCTAACATATTTAAGCCTACAATCCATTTTGAATCAATCTCTGTCTGTGGAGTGAGGTAAGGGATCCAACTTCATTCTTTTGCCTACGAATATTCACTTGTCCTAGCACCATTTGCTGAAGACTATTGTTTCCTTGAATGGACTTGGCACACTTGTTAAAAGTTAATTGACTATAATGTAGGAGTTTATTTCTAGACTCTGAATTCCATCCCATTTATCTATTTGTCTGTCTGTCCTTATGCTGGTACCACACAATTGATTACTATACCATTGTGGTAAGCTTTGAAATCAAAGAAATATGAGTGTTCCAACTTTGTTCTTTGTTTTCAAGATTGTTTTGACTATTCCAGGTCTTTAAATTTCTACATGAATTTTAGGATCAGCTCTTCAGTTTCTGCATAGGCACCTGGGATTTTGATAGGGATTGCATTGAGTCTATAGATTAATTCATGGAATATTGCCATCTTAACAATATTAAGTCTTCCAAACAATGAACATGTATGTCTTTGCACTTACTTAGATCTTCCTCAATTTCTTTCAACAAAACAAGTCTTGCATTTCTTTTGCTAATTTTATACTTAACTATGTATTCTTTCTGATGCTATTATAAATGGAATTCTTTTCATAATTCCAGTTTTGAATTGTTTTATTTTGAATTTCTAGTTTTATAAAAATACAGCTGATTTTTGTACATTGATGTTATATCCTGCCACATTGCTGACCTCATTTATTAGTTCTAATAATGTTTTAATGGATTCCTTGACATTTCTGTAAACAAGATGATATCATCTGAAAATAGAATTTTACTTCTTTTTTTTTCAATCTTGATGCCTTTAATTTCTTTCTCTTACCTAATTGCATTGCCTAGAATCTTCAGTACATGTTAAATAGAAGTGATGAGAATGGACATCCTTATTTTGTTGCTAAACTTAGGGGGAAAGTGTTAAGTCTCTCACCACTTAGTATGATGTGGGTTTTTCACAGATACCTTTTACCACATTGAGTAACTCTGCTTCTGTTCCTAGTTTGTTGAGTGTTTTTATCAGGAAATGGTATTGATTTTTGTCAAATACTTTTCTGCACTTGTTGAAATGATCTTATAGTTTCTGTCCTTTATCCCATTAATATGGTTATTATATTAATTGATTTTTGAATCAACTTTTCACTCTTGTTACAAATCCCATTTATCATGGCGTATGATTCTTTTTAAATGTTGCTAGTTTTGGTTTGCTAGTATTTTGTTGAGGGTTTTTGGTTATATAGGTATAAAGGATATTATTCTGTAGGGCTTTTTTTTCATGTGATGTCTTTGGCTTTGATATCAGAGTAATATTAGCTTCATAGAATCAGTTGAAAAGTATTTTTTCCTCTTCTAATTTTCCTAAGTGTTTGTGAACTTCCTGATAGAATTCACCAATTTATCTCTCTGGGCCTAGTCTGCTTATCTTCATTTTAAACTTTAAAGTTATTAATTTGATCTTTTTACTTGTTATAGGCCTATTCAGATTTTCTATTTCTTCATGAGTCAGTCTCAGTAATTTATGTCTTTCTAGGAATTTCTCTATTTTACCTAATTTACCTAATTTGTTGGTGTACAGTTAGTTATGTAGTCCCTATAATCCTTTTTATTTCTGTAAGGTCAATAGTGTTGTCCTCTCACTCCTGGTTTTAATGATTTGAATTTTCTCTCTTTTTTTTTCTTGATAAGCTTAGCTAAAGATTTGTCAATTTTGCTGACCTTTTAAAGAACCAACTTTGATTTTGTTGATTTTTCTCTATTGTTTTTCTATTCTCTGTTTTGTTAATTTTGATAATTTTTTATTTCCTTTCTTCTGCATGATTTGGACATAGTTTGTTCTTTTTCTAGGGTATAGACTTTAATCTGAAAAAAAGAGCATAATATTTTCTTCAAAGTGTTGCTGTGAGAATTAGATGTGTGCCAGTAAATTAGTAAGTGTTCAGTAAATGTTAGCTTCCTTTTATATATGTAGTCATCCTTGTTGTTTGGGGCCCATAAATCCAGCCTGTTGATACCAATTTGAATTTTGATTTTGTCATCAAAAGGCATTAGTCATACTACTCAGTTGTGTATCATCTGCAAATCTGATAAAACCTGATTCCAATACCTACATCCAAGATGTGGATGAAAACAGCAGCAGGGCAGAAGCTGATGGAATGCCACCATGAATGTCTTCCAGATGGACATCAATCTGTTAGTCAATGTTCTTTGGGCACAGTGGTTCAGCAATAAATCTACCCAGCTGTCCACATTTCCCCCTGCCAAATGCCCTCCTAAATCTGTGTTGTCTGTGGCAATCCCCAATTCTCTCATCTCTCCAGTGGGCTGCTGGCCTTGCCCATCCGTCACCTGTGCTCCTTCCTAGGTGTGGTAGATTGAATTATTAGCTCCAATTTTTCACCCCTCCTGCATTCACACCCTGCCATAGCAGTATGAGTGGAACAGACTTTATATCCCTTACTTCAGTTTTGACCATATGATTTGCTTTAGCCAATGGATGTGCATGAAAGCCACAATGTGTCAATCTCAAGCCTAAATCTTAAGAGGCCTCAAATGTTTCTGGTGATCATCTTGTACCTCTGCTATTACCTTGAGAAGAATATGCCTAGGTTAGTCTTCTGGTCTAAGGAAGATGCTCAATGTGTGGAACAAACCTAGGTCCACAACCTTACAGTGTGAAGCAGAGCCTCTCTAGCCAACTCACAGATTCTTGAGAATAAATGATGGTTGTTTTAAGCCATGTTTGGGGTGGATGGTTACACAGCACTAGAGCAATACCTGACCAGTACACTAGGTAAGACCCACTAGAAGACTGGTATTTCACCAGGTGTGAGAAGGGATGGTAGAAAGCTGAGACTCTGCTCTGAAGTAGTAGATGGAACTTTGGGCTAAAGAAGGTTTAGAAGTCTAATCCTGGCCCCAACAAACTTGGGTGGCTCTTACTTCTCTTTCCCTGTAACATAAGGCTTCCCACTCTAGCAGCAGTCCTCTGCCATTTTTCTGTAGGTTGGGCATATCTGGGGCCAATGGCCATAAGTGAGATGCACTCCTCCACATGATCCAAATTTTGACAAAACTCCAAGAGATAATTTGAGGAAATCAAGTCACTTCAACAACGACAAGCAACATAACAACTAGTGGTGTGGTAAAGGGCACTCACACAGTGAGTTATGGCTTAGATTATGGATTCGATCCTGGGGGCTGTAGATGATGTGGAAGTCCAGCATCTCTACAGGTCATACAACCTTCTCATTCAAGAAAGTAGGGGAGTAAGATTTTTATTATCCATCAGAGTATGACTCACCTGGAAGTGAATGAAACTTCAACTTCAAGCTCTCCAATTTCCAGGCCCCTTTCAAGAATCCTGGGAGGGGCCTTCACAATCTATGAATAGGGTTCTACATTTTTGTAAAATTTGCAAAGCTTAGGGGTCTGAACTGCAATAGTGACCACTGTCACTGTCCATTCTCTCTTCAGCTCTGTCTAACTGCTCTTTGTGTCAGGTGGTGTTGGAGTGGCCAAGGGCTTTTCTGGTGCCTATGAAGGGGTTTGAGTTGGGGTGCATTTAGTTTGGGGTTAGTGGGATATATTTCTGTGCTTCACTGTCATGCATAAGTCATTACTGACCATGCAGGCATAAGAGTGACTTCCAGAGGCATTTCTGCTGTCCATTCTCTGGACTCTCTGAGCCTCATGACACAAATGCACCAGAGCACCCAGATCCTGAATTATGTGGATAATGTAGGAGGAACAAGGCTTGAAATGTACAGCGACTAGTGCAGGATAATCTTCAGGTCATTAGTCATATGCAATTGTAAGCAATGGATTCAATTCTTATCAGTGCTTAGGTGGTTTAAGTAGTAAGCTTAAAACAGAAGCTTACTATTGCAAGAACATACTGCATAAGGCAGAGCATACAATTATAATTGTACTATACATCCTTTTTTCCTTTTTCAATGCAAATAATGTAGAATTTCAAAGCTACATTATAGGCATGGGCCTATTGCAATATTTCACAGCTCAAGTTCAACTGCAGCAGCTCATATAGGAAAGAAACTAGGCAAAAGGTTTCTTAAATTTTTCAACAATCCTAAAAATGCATGGGACATTACCAATAACGAGGGGTGAAGCTAAAATAAACTTCTGAACTGTCAATGATTTAAACCAAATTTTAACCAGCTCATCTAGAGGAAAGTGTGAATTTTTATCTATTCTTTCTAGAGGAAATATTACAAAATCATTTTCATATGGAGACTTAAAGGGTATGCAACCAAAAACTATAGGAAAAAGTATTAAAGAAGCATATCATGCAGTGAAGCATTATTTTTAAAAATTATATCATTTTTCTGGATTTTGTGGCACTTATGTATTGTCATCACTTTGTAATTTGTAATTGTTATTGTTGGTAGTTGTCATCAGATTTGTAATTTGCTATCATTTCTTTTCTCATTCTACTTAAATAATCATTTTGCATTTAGCTTTGTATCTGTGGTTTTGCTTTTTCTTAAGATTGTATAGGTTTTGGCCCCCTGGAAACCTGCTTCTGCTCCTGCCTGCCAGAGGTCACACCCCCAGGGCCTGTAAGGGGAAGTGTGGTGCCCACTCAGGGAGAGAGGGCCCTGCTCCCTGCTGGAGGGATGGGGCCGATCTATTCCCACTGGCTAATGCTCGGGTGCACCAGGCGCGGTTCTCCAAGAGAAGCTGATGATATGAATGCTCATGACTTCTCCTGAGTTTTCGAAGTTAACACATACAAACTGCGTGGCTGCCATTTTGCGCTCTCTCTTGAGATGACTGTACCTTGCTCTAATTTACTTTTTTAAAAGTAAACGATCTGCAAACAGCAGAGCTTTATTGCTGTCGGCAGTGACTTGCAGTGGGCCTCATGGTGACTCTGTAGGTCAGGACACAGCAGCAAGGACTGGGGCTGAGGGGGTCTCTAGGGTCCTATTGGCTCTGAAGCTCCTGTGTCTCCCTCCAGCAGGCTCCCTGCCACCTGGTCTCAGGGCAGATGAGGAAAGACTGCGAACTGTGGTAGCCAAGACGCTCTCCCAGCCTGGGCAGGCCAGGGGGCTCAGAAGATCGAGGGCAGCAGAGGCCACCTCCAAAGAGCAGGAGCTGTGTCCTCGGTGGCCCTGAAGGACAGGACTCTGTGGAAGGGCAGGGGGGATTGCAAGAGTTAACGTGATAATGTCCACTGATTATTTTAAGCTGCATGAAGGAAAAAATAGCAAGAGCCATAACAGATTCAAAGGGTAAGTGTATTGATAGCCTTTTCCTCTTCCTAAGATTTCTGATGTTTCAAAACAAGATTATTTTGGGACTGCATCTATTTTAATTCAAAAGAGTTCTCCTATAAACACGTTCATGGCAAGAGAGCCTGTCTCCTATTCTCCCCCAGCTCTTTCCACGGAAAGGAGAAGCTCTGGTTACACACACCTCGTGCCGGTCTCAAGCCTTTAAAAACCTTTCTGGGCACCACCGTGCACAATGGCCTGGCTTTGGGTCCAACTTGATATTTTAATTCCCAGAATCCACCTTGTTTACCACTTGACAGCAGGCTTCATTTTTGGCAACACGACCTGGTGAAGCTGATTGAGGTGCAGCTCCTGAAGGGGGACATGGCCACACACACACACACACACACAGCAGGAATGCTGCCTGATGTTAGGGGCGGGCTGAACTCCCCCCTCTCTCCCTGTAGCACACAGGCTGGGAGATGCTAAAGGGCTGGCATGTGGTGAAAGCTGATCCCAGTGCAAGTGTTGGTCAATAAAAGGCAGTTAGGCATTTCTGGAGCTGAATTGGGAGCCTGGCCATGGCTGGTCCTGGTCTTGACAAACTGGTATTTCTTAACTTGAACGACATGACTTCCCCAGATCCACAGCCCCGGCCTCCAGCGCCAGGTGCTGAAGTCAGGCAGGCGGCTCAGATTCCAGCGGCTCCTGTTGCTTGCACTGGGATTAGCACAGGGAGCGGCCTGCTGGAGTTCGGGGCTGGTGTGGCCTTCTCCTCTTCCAGCCTGGCTGCAGTTATGTCTTTGCAAGCATTTATTTTTTTAAAAACTACTTTTGCTGTCTTGCAGACATGTCTTCCCCATGCGCACCTCTCTCTCTCACCTCTCCCACCCGCACAGGCACAGCCCTCACATCTGAGGCAGCTTGCTTAGGTTCTGATTCCTTTTTTTTAAAAGCTATTATTGATATACACTCTCATGAAGGTTAGGTTCTGATTTCTACAGATACTTGAAATTGGATAAAGATCCTGCCACCATCTCAGAGTTCTACTTAAACCATGGAGCCCAGTCTGCAAAGGGGAGGGCAGTGATATTCTTTGCTTCCAGCATGGCAAAGAAATCTCCATTTAATAGGCAGGGGAGGGGAATAAACCATTTACTCCTCTCACCATGAGCTATTATTTAATGAAGATGAATTAAGATTTAACAGTGTTAATGCTGTTGAATTATGAGTTTGATTAAGGTGGGCAATCAGTTAGCAAAACACAGAACTGGAGATAGGTTGTTTATGTGCTCAGCAAATGCAAATTGATGACTCTCCTCTCCTGCTGATCTGGATGACTTTGACAAGGACTTGGCCATTCATTTGTCCTAAGTGCATGGCTGCAATATTTCACCAATGCACCGCAGAGTACATGCAGGTGGGCTGAAGAAGGACAAAGGCCACAGTTTATGTAAAGAAAGAGTCAGTAAGTGTGGAGAAATGACAGAGGGCAAGATTCTGAAATGTCATAAGTAAATTCCTTATTGTGGAGCTGACTTGTGAACTTCTTAAATAGAAACACTTATATGGCAGCTTAAAAATTCTTTAGATATTTATGGGTAAAATGCTATGATATGTAGGGTTTGCCTAAAATATTTCAAAAAAAAATTTTTTTAAGTCTGTATGTGTGTGCTGGAGGAGAAACATAAACGGATAAAATTGTCAAAGTGTTTAGAATCATTGAAGTTGGGTGATAGGAACATGGGGGTTCCTTATACTACTCTCTATACTTTTGTGTCTGTTGGAGATTTTCCATTATATAAATCTTCCCTAAATCTCTAAAAAAAATTCCCTAGAGACAATTAGGTAAATTATGAAGTGAAAGACAAGAAGATAGATTCAAATAAAAAAAAAGAGGATATAGAAGAAAAAAACATGAAGGTCCAAGTAGACAGAAGAACAACATGTATGAACAGACAACTGGTTAAGAAAGAAAAATGTCTAATAAAATTTGAAAACCTGTTTACTCTCACTAAAACAATTAAGGAAATTTAAGTGAAAGCTATAGGATGCCTTTTCTCAGGCAATTAGCAAAGATTTAAGCAGTAGGGGCTCCTAATTTCACTGCGCGTCAGTACCAGGCCGCTGCTAAGCAGCTGCAGAAAGTGCAGATTGGGACAACTTTTTGGACAGCAAATTAGCAATGTGATTTCAACAACCTTAAAATTTTTTCCTATCCATTCAGCCAGCAATTCCACTGCTAGGAATTTTGTCTAAGGAAACAAGTAAAGACGTGTTTGGTGATGTGTGACTTATGTATACAGATGACTATGCTAGCACTATTTAGAGGAGTAAAAACAATTGGAAATGACCCAAACACTCAACAGTATGTCACTACTTAGATAATTTTTGGATAATTAGTGCATTTATTCAACAGATATTTATCAAGATCTCTCTACCAGCCACACATAGGGGACACAAAGATAAATAAGACACAGCCCCTATCCTCAGGGAATTGATAGGGCCATGGGAACATGGACAAATAAACAGATGACAAAGGCCACTTCTATAATGGAGTATACTGAAGATATTAAAAATAGAAATTGCAAAGGATGGTTTTGCTTTAAGGTAAATGCAGGACAAAAATTGTATATGCTGCCATATGTATATACAAAAATATTTTTACACAACTTAAAGATTGATAAGCAATATGCAAAGTGGTAACAAATTTATCTCTGAATGTTGTGATGATAGGAGATTATTATTTCCTTAGACTCTTCTCCAACTTTCAAAATTTTATCTAATCAAAATATGTAATTTTATAATTAGAAAAAAGGGAAGGGTGCTACATTTAATGAATGACTATTATATGTCATGTAGATATCTGGACACTACACAAACACACACATACATACTACATATAGTCTCATTAACTCACAACTTTTAGAGGTCGACTTTTTTCTTAATTTAAAAAAATGTTCAACTTTCAATTTCTGTTTTGAATACATTACATATTCATGTGTTTCTAAAATCAAAACAATATAAAATAATACATAATAAAAAAATCTCATTCCTACCCCTACCCTGAACCACTGTTTTGCACCACTATACCCCATCTTCTTACCAGTTTAGCCACTTTTATGATGTTCTGTATATTCTTTATATAAAATAAGCAAATAAAATATATTTTGATATTCCTCTTTTCTTATATAAAATGTAGCATGCTACATGTATTATTTCCAAATTTGTTTTTTTCACTAAAATGAAGTCTACCTCTTATTTAGTCTTACTAAAATAAAGCCTAAAATAAAGTCTGTGAGGATTAAAGATCTTCCTCATTTTTAATGGCTATGTAATATTTCACTGTGCAATATTGTGGAATATTGCAATCTCGCTAATCAGTTCTTAGTTCTACTACAAATGAAATTTGCAATATTTTCCTACTAATCTGTATGACTTATAAAAGGATAAGATCTAGTTCAAAGGTGAAGCTTAGAAACTTTTTTCTCTTATTAGTCTGATGTTTTTTAATAGAATAAAATCTGGTTCAAAGAAATTACTTGTACTCATCTCATTTTACAGTTGAGGGATAGAAGTCTCAGAGAATTTCAGTGAATTGGCCAAAGTCACAAACTAGCAAATGATTGGTCTAAGCCTCCAACTCAAGCCTGTCAGGATCCAAGCACATGCTGTTTCAGCCAGAGCTGGACTAAGAGGCAATCATCATAGGTATAATGGACAGCAAGGAAGTTAAAGTTTTGTACAGTATGGTCAGTTACTAGCTTATTATAATTATTTAGGCAAGAAGAGGAAACAATGGAAACCTCTGAATAATTGTGGGCAGGAAAACTCATGGTTAAGGATCAGGGAGTGGCGATCAGAAGACCTAAGGAGGACTTTGCAGTGATTTTGAGGGACCCGTGCCCACTGGAATCAAGAAATTTGTTTTTGAGCAAGGGAAATCTATTTGGGCAGTTGGTTAGCCGTCCTTTCTTGAGCTCAGAGAGAAGGCAATGCCTGGCCATGATCCTTCAGTGTGGGGCTTTTCTGGCTGGTTCCAGTTCTGAGGTCTGACCTCGGCAAAGGTCTGTGTGTGTGTCAGGGTGATGGTGTTAGAATTGCTGGCAAGGGGCCAGATGGGAATTTTAGGATGGTGGCTCCATTCATCTGAAAACTAAGGGCAGTAATGTCTCATTCCCTAGATTAAATGCTAAAGGGGCTCCTGAAAGACTGTTAGCAAATAGGAGATAATTAGTCTGGGTGTCCATAGAGAGAGCACACATTTCTAACCCTTCTCAGTTCCATCAGCAGAGAGAGGTTAGGGACTTACCGTGAAGAGCCATCTTGCTTCCATCTGCTCCCTCCTGTAATGCATGGGTGAGGCTGAAAATAGGGCAGGGCTACCGTTTAAATACAGGACACATAATTATATCTGAATCTCAGGTAAACAACACGTACATTTTTAGTATAGGCATATCTCATGTAATATTTTTATTTGCTAAATCTGGTCAGCCTACCATAGTGGTTCAGCTCAGACACTCTTGCCAGAACCCATTTCTTTTCTTCAGGTATTTACTAACCACAGGTGAAAAAACATTTTGGGACGGAGGGGCTGAGGAGATTCTGCCTTCAGACACTTCTATTTTAGGTCTGTTGGTATGTTTATCTGGTTGTAAAAACATTATTTCCATATAAATTTTATTTATTTATTTACTTATTTATCTCTAATAATTTTTGGATTACAAAAGTAAGATATGTTCACTGTAGGAAAAAAAATAAATGTGTGTGTATATTATATATATATATAATATACACACACATACACAAGTATGTAACAATATATTTAATTTTATTTGGATTTGACAGAAGAAGATATTAAAGTGTAACTGATAGAATTACTAAACTCCAGATACATTTTTTTCCACAACATTACATGGGATATACTTAAACTAAAAATTTTTAAGCATGTTTTAAGCATGTTTATCTGAGATTCAGATATAACTGATTTTTTAAAGAATAATTTCCTTAAAAAAAATCTCTAAATTAAAAAAATAGTGAAAGCAAGGTAAATATAAAACAAAAAATAACATGGAAAATTATTCTATGTAAATATATCTATAATCACAATATAAATGTACTAAACTTTCTAGTTAAAATATAGAATTATCAGATTTAATTGAAAAATCCATACATATTCAGCTTGCAAGAAAGTGAAAGGATATGAAAAGGTTGAAGGTAAAAGGATGGAAAAATGTTTATTTGCCAGGTAAAGTAACTGAAACAAAACTGATATAGCTATATTAATATCAGATTTTTTTTTTAATGAGGAGGGCCAAATTATAATGATGAAATCTTTCATTCATTAGGAAGAGATAATCAGTACAAACTTGAATATATGTAATAATATAGTCTCAAAGTACATAAAGCAAAATTTGACAGAGCAACTAGGATAAATTGAGAAATACGTATCATACCAAGGAATTTTTGACATAGCAGTCAAGAAGATAACAAGGAAGAAATTGGAGCATATACATTCTTCAAGCAAACAAGGATCATGTATAAAAACTAACCAAAAAGTAAGCTATTGGTTAGGTTTCTAAACATTTCAAGGAAGCAATAATACATAGACCACATATGTGATCTCATTGCAAATAGGTAAAAATAATTTTTAAAATCCATACATTAAAAAAATTTTAAATATCCTTCTAAATAACTACAGGTCAAAAAAGAAATTAAAACGGGCATTTAAAATATTTAGAATGAGAGAAAATCTCCAGGTCTGAAAAATAATGACAGCCTCCTGATATGTTTAGCTGTATATATCATATTAAAAAAATCAATCAAGTCAAGAGGAAGAGCAAATAAAATTATCCCAGATCCACATCTTTACATTGCTAGGAGACAGAGACTCCCACAAACCTTACAGTAACTACAATTTGAGAAATAAACAGCATCTTCCACCAGAGCTTAAACTGCTGCTGCAGACTTGTGGGTAGGAAAGTAAAGGAGGAAAGGCTCAAGAGAATCTGTGAAAAGGAAAATAAGAAGAGGGCATAGACAAAACACATACAAAATCACTCAAGGAAGAAGAAAGTGCAATGGTAAGTGTCAAAGCACATAACACAGCTCTGGGACATGGTAGTTCACAGCATCGGCCAAAGGGAAATGGCTTGAAAGTGAGCAGGACTGGAATTGGCAGCCTCAGAGAAGCATAGCTTCTAGAAGATAATAAAATAAATAGAGATGAATTACATCCTTTGTAGATCAACATAGTATATCATATCACAGTATATCATAGTGATAGTTAGAAAGGAAAAGTACTATCTTGCAGAAAAGAGAGAGGAACAAGATATGTCAACCCTTTTCATCCCCTGATTATCATCCATAAAGAAACTGCACTTCATCAAACTGACAGAAGAGGGTACCCTTACACTATGAACTCTGTCCACACAATGCCCAGTAATAGGAAACATAAAAAAGTAAATCAAACCAAGTCCATATCAGACTATGAGCTGATCAAAATTCTCCCTTAACAAACACCCACTAAATGGAAGAAACTGATAGCACATGTTCTGATCGGAATTAAACAGACTTAAAAAAGTATTTGGAGATTTAAAAAAATTAGAATCAGAAATTTAAAAAACTAAAAAGACAGAAATGAACAAAACATAAGAAGAAATGCATTGCAAGTTGACCAAACTCAGGAAAGATTGAAGAAAAAGGCAACACAACTTCAGAAATAAAGAATAAATTTGAAGGTATGAAAGAAGGAATATACTGAAGTAAAAATTTAAAAAGAACACTGAAGAAAAGTAAAAAAAAACAACAAAAAAGAATGAAAATGAAATACTGGAGGAAGTAAAATGGGTCTGATAGAAACTGATCTAAATGGAAAATGGACAAAGAAGGTTCAGCGTATATATAATTGGAGTTCCTGGAAGAAAAGACAAAACAATAGACCAAAACAAATATTTAAAACTGTAATCAAGAAAACTTCCCAGAAATAAGACAAAATTAAATAACATAATATGTCCCATCATGTTTTCAAGAACTGTGAAGCCTTATTTTTTATTCTACTTATAAGCTAATTAAGTAAGCTTGACAACTTTTTATGGATATTAGTAGAAAACACGAGACTCCCAGGTCAGATAGTAAAGATAATTTATTACTCACAGCAATAGCAATGCCCAATGTATTGTCATTTTTATATTGGTTCCCTAAGCCCCAGTATTCAAGAGTAATGTACAGAGGCTGGCTGAAATCTATACATATAATGTTACAGGAGGGGAACTCTGAACTTAGGTACCTGAATCCTTTATAGTGAGGAAGAAACATCTCTTCCCTTTGCTTCATTTTACTGAGAACTAAGCATGTCTTCTCTTTGTCCTGGAGGGAGATACTATCTCTATCTTCTGATGGCAAACAGCTATACAACTACACAATTACCTCAAAAAGATAGTCTGAAACAAAGGGCAGTCAGTGCCTCACCCACAATATACACAGAAACATGAGTGACTTGTGGAAGATTGTCTCCCAGCACATATACTTGGAAAATCATCCTAGAATGATCAAATTGCAAATCTGAGACATAGCCTATTAGACTTTAAAGACAAAGAAAAATCTTCAGGACCTCCAGGCAAACCTGTGAAATTACTTAAATGCATACAAAAATTAAGCTTCCACCAGTCCTTTCAAGAATGACAGACAAAAGAAAGCAGCAATGGCATGATGTTTTTTGGAAAGAGGGTCATTGTAGGCATAATTAGTTAAGTTAAGATGACTTCTTACTGGAGTAGGGTGGGCCCTTAATCCTGTATGACTAGTGTCCTTATAAGAAGAGAAGAGACACAGAGACAGACACAGAAGGGAACATCATGGGACAGTGGGGACAAAGTTTGAAATGCTTCAGCTGCAAGAAGAAGAATGTCAAATTTGTTGGCAGAGCACCAGAAGCTATGAATAGGCTAGGAAGGATTCTCCCCTACAGATTTCAGAAGGAGCATGGTCCTGCTAACACTTTGATTTTAGACTTCTAGCCTCCAGAACAAATTCTGTTGCTTGAAGCCACCCAGTGGTTGTGGCATCTTATAGCAGCCTTAGGAAATGAATACAGGTGGATACTTCCTTAACATGACAAAATATATAAACCTCAAATCCTAAAGCCAGAGTCTTAACAGATGGAGAAACGCTAGAGGTACTCCCACTAAGGCAAAGATGCTCACTCTCTTCAGTATGATTTAACATTGTCCTTGAGGTATTAGCCAATGCAACTGGATAAGAGCAGATGCTTAAAGGTATAAGAATTGTAAATGAAGTAAAACTATCCCCATATACACTTACCATAAGACCCAGCAATCACACTGCTGGACATTCATCCCAGAGAAACTTAGGTTCACACAAAATCCTCCACATGGTTGCTCATAGAAGCTCTATTTGTAATAGCCCCAAACTGGAAACAACCAAAATGTCCTTCAGCAGGTGAATGATTAAGCAGCAGTAGTCAAGAAAGTGGATTCAAAATTTAAACAAAATACTAGAAGTCTAAACCCAAAAGTAAGTAGAAAAAAATATATCATAATCAAGTTAGTTTTAGGCCAGGAATGCATGACTGTCTCACTGTTATAAAACTGTTCATGAAATCACTAAATTAACAAACTGCAGTCAGGGTGTGGGGCACATGATCGCCATCCACACACCCATCTGATGCTCCGATCCCCAAGTTACTGCCTGGAAGTCTGAGCTCTTCCCCCATTCTGGGTGCATCAGGGTGCCCAGACAGTGCCCCTTACAGGGCTTGATGTTTATCTTGCTTTCTACTCCCCTTTTTTTTATTGTCTTGGGAGGTCAGGAGGGAATCACATATTCTTCCTCTTCTTTCCTGTCTTACATCTGGACCTTAGATCCTTACTACTCAAAATGTACTCTGCCAACCACAGACTGGGAGCTTGTGAAAGCTGCAGAAGCTCAGCCCCTACAGGTCCTGCTGCAGGGGGGGCTTTGTCTTCTGGTCTCTGCAGGCTCACCTCCCTCAGCAATGAAGACCCACCCTAGCAAAGAGGCTCCAATGGGTACACAGAAGGAGGGGTGCACACAGCATTTGATACCTGGCACCATTCATGGCACATGTCATTCCTTTCACCCTGTTTTTGGGAGGACCTCTGCCAAGGAGCAGGGGATGGATGCCGAGGGCAGTGCCGGCCGCTTCATACCGTAACATCAACACCCTCTCCCCAGGTGTGTGCTGAGGGCTCCTGTGTCTCCCCAGTTTCAGAGGCCTCCACTTCCGTCCTCCTTCACCATCTCCACACGCAGGTAAAGGCTTTGTGATCTCTCAGCCAGAGGACACACGCCCCTCCTCTGGCCCAAAGCCTTGGTGTCTCCGGCCCTCTCCCCGGGTAGAAATGTAAACCAGCAGGCTGAAGTCAGCTTTTGGTGCTGTCGCCTTCAGCTGGGTATGTGCTCTCTCTTTTCCAGGATCTCTCCCTCACATGTGGTCACTTCTCCGACTTCCCTCCCCAGGGCAGGAAGCTGGCCCCGGGCCCAGTGGCCACTGGAGTTGAGGCTGTGACCCAGTGGCTTTGGAGGACTCTCGTCTTAGAGCAGTGCGTCTCAGGTGAGTGTGGGCTGTCAGTGTCCACTTTGCCGGCTCTCTGACCTTTTTACTGCTCGACTTCTTTACCTGCAAAATGGGGATTTAACCATTTTTCACTTAGTCAAATCTGACAGCCATTTCCCTTTTGGTTTCTGCCTTTGCTCCATGCTTAGAAAGCTTTTATTACCAAATGATTTTTAGAAAAGACCTTTACCTAATTTTTCCCAATTACATCATGGTTTGTGTTTTCAGTAAAACCATCTGGATATGTTTTGGTGTGTGTCCTGAGTTTCTTTTTTTCTAATTGTCTCAGGCAATTTATTAAATAGCCCATTATTTTCTCTATTGTTTTGGAACACAAACTTTATCATGAACCAAAAACTTATGGATGCCTGTGTCTGTTGCGGGCACCGCTTGTCCCCTTCTGGTGCACACTCCCTGGGCCCTCAGGGGCTCAGCCCTGCCCTGTCCCCTCTGAGTGGTCTTCAGGAAATGTGTGTTTCTGCCCAGGGAAGCTCACATGGCTGGAGAGAGGCAAGCCCAGCCCTCCCAGTCAGGTGGGGACAGTGAGTGAGCAGTGCAGGGAGACCGTGTGTGTGTGTGTGTGTGTGTGTGTGTGTGTGTGTGTGTCTGTGTGTGTGTGTGTGTGTGTGTCTGTGTCTGTGTGTCTGTGTGTGTCTGTGTGTGTGTTTGGGAGGATGCGGCTCACTGCCATGCAGTTGTAGTGTGAACTGTTCCCCTCTCCTCCTTCATGTAGATTATAGAGGGGAGGTTTAGGACACGGTCTTTGGTCTGTCACTCCACTCCTGGCTCTCCTCTCAGCTGCCATCCCCCTCCCCTCGGCATCTCCACCTTCTCCCTCTCCTCTGGCCCCTTTCTTTCCCAAACACAGAGGATGAGAGGGTCTGGTATGTCACTGGGTCAGCAACAAGTCCAGAGTGGCAGAAACATGGGCCTGGGTGGGTGGGAGACACCAGGTGAAGTGCCTACCAGGTGGATGGGGCCAGGATTATGCATTTCCTCATCAGGCTGCAGGGGGCCAGCAGGGCCCAAGGAACGGAGGGAAATGTGGGCACGCTTGTTTTAGAAAACTCTCCCCAGGGGCAGGGTGGAAAAAACTGGCTGGGAGGGCCCTGGACTGGAGGCAGAGATCTTGCCACAGGAGCCCACAGGAGAGGCAAGGATTTGGGCCAGGCCCTGAGAACAGAGCTAGGGGGGCCTTGGTGTCCAGGAACTATCTGAGTTAGGGTTCTTTCCACGCCATGAGCCCCAGATAGGACTGGACTTCACTGAGCTACTGGTTGAACCTGCCTTCATGTCCCACCTGGAATGTCATAGGACGCAACTGTTTGCAGCAGGATGCCAGCTATGACATCAGACCGGTCCTCTTCCTTTACTCATTCCTGACGCCTGGCTTGGAAGCTGAGGACATCTGCGTCAATAGGAACTTGGCAAAGGCTGATTCCCCCACATCCTCCCAAGCTCTCTCTTCCTCATGCCACACTTCCAACAAAACTTCCAGCCATAGCACAGCAAGTTCTCCTTTCCCAGGGCCAAAGACTTCTTCAAGTTAAGCCTCTGCAACTTACAGCTTTGCTGCCGCAGCACCTCTCCTCCGCTGTTCCCCAAAAAAGTGTTAAGGTAGGAGGCAGAGCCTGGAAGTCATGGTCTTCTTTGCAGAGCTTTATGTGGACCCTCCTGAACTACTCATCTGTCCCTGGGGTTTGTGTGGAGTGTGATGTTCACCCTAACCATCCTCAACTGCCCACTGTGCTTCCACTGGGCTCAGAATTCCAATGGGAAGTAACCAGAGCCCTGTCTGCAAGTGACAATAAGTTATATGTAGCTTGATGGTAGGTTGGGTGTGTGGGGGCATGTGCAGAGATGTATTGTGCAGACCGATGCCAGACTGTCAAGAAGGGCAACAGGGCCCTGAGGAGAAAAAAGATCACATTAATACAGAAGGGGCTGGGTACAGTTGCCAGATGTAGCCTCAAGCCCCCAAGAGAAGGGAACATTCGGCTATACTTGAATACGCCCCAGCATAGCCTCCTAGAGACACCTTTGGATTTTGGAGAGGAGGTGATTATAATATGAAACTGAAAATATTCTGTCTTTAAGAACTTAAGCTCTTCTGCTAAGGAAATGAGCGGTAAATCGGGAGGAATTGTTCCACCAGGGCCCACACAGCTCTGCAGGAGGCCCCTCCTTCTCCTTGCCCAGAGCAATGAGTCGGGGAGGAATGGGGTGGACGATCCGCGGAGGACTCCAAGTGGGAGCCTGAGGGGTCCATGAAGAGGGCTGTGCGCCGCGGCACAGGGCATCAAAGGACAGAGATCTCAGGAGGGTGGTGACCGTGATCCAGGTGTGGCCAGGAAGCTGCTGGAAGAACCTCCGAGAGCTTCTCTGGTGAAGGCAGTGGATGTGGGGAACGAGGCGGGAGCCCCCACAGGAGAACAGCCTGGGGTGTGGCCCAGTGAACTAGACATGCCTCTCCCATAGGCAGCTGGCTCTGATCTGGATGCGAGAGCCACTCACATGGAAGTTGGAAAGGTGTTTCTGATTCTGTGGGCCTGCTGACAAAATTCTGAACCCCCTCTGGAAACTGGATCTGAATTTTAGACAAAAATTTGTTGTCAAGAAGCAGAGAGATTAGGATCTTACCAGAAAGATGTTGAACTTGTATATACTCTTTAAGGAGTTTCTGCATGTGTTTCCTAGTGTACATGGTGCTCCATTACCTGAACAGAAACACCAGTCCCGTCGTATGTTTTAAAAAATCATTTTATCGAAGTATAATAGCATTTAATAAAATGGCATAGTTCAATGTATAAAATCTGGTAAGTTTTGACATATGTATATACCTGAGCCATCATTGGCACAGTCAAGAAAGTGAACACATCCATCACCCCAAAATGTTTCCTCATGCCCCTTTGCAGTCTGTCCCTCCACCCCAAAACCCCCACCCTGCTCCCCACTGCTGCCAGGAAGCTTGCTCTGAGGGTTAAACTGCAGCCAACACGGGGCTCTCTGCATTTGTTTCCTTCCTCTCTGGGATAGCCCTTCTTTGCTGCCCAATGTCTTGCGTGCCATTGTTTTGTATATTTTGTCTGGCTTGTAGTTGTTTCAGGTCAGAAGGGAAACCTGGTCCCTGTTACTCCATCTTGCCTGGAAAGGAATTCCAGTCCATTCATCTTGAATGGTTCTCGACAACTTCCTCTGAACAATGTGCATTCTCTCTCTGAATTCAGTCTGAGCAACGCTACGGTTGATTGGACAGAGCATCCGTTAGGTGAGAGGTACCTTCATTTATCCAGTCACTCAACAAGTATTTTCGAGAAAGTCCCTTGTGCAGAGCTCTTTGTTTGGAATTAGGGATACAGCAATGGGCAAGACAGACATTGTCCCTGCCCTCAAGGAAATTTCTGGTACATGGAGGACACAACTAAACAGTCAGTTCAGAGAGATGGCCTCATGAAAGGTAATCGCAGCTTACAATAGTGAGTGTTCGCAGACTGCAGCAGATGCTCTTAGGGCCCCATTTCACACCCCCGTGGCCCACCTCTGATATCTGCAGCTATAGTGGAAAGTTCCACATGAGCTCAGTCCCACCTCAAGTACACCTTGCACCTCTCTGCTTCTCAGGCCTTCCCTGAAGCTTCAGAAACACACCCTCAAACCAGAGCATTTCGGAAGCAGAGACAGGATTGGGGAGCTAATGGCCGTATCAGTCCTTAAAAATGGGAGATGGGAGGTAGGATGAATGGCCCCACCTCCTGTCCTTTGGACCTAGTTCTAGGAGGGCATTCTGCATGCCTCTCAGAGGTCCCGGCAGGAGGGCCCCCCATTACCTGCTGCAATAGTTATATTGGGCTTTCCTCCTTCCTGACTTGCTCTCCCCAGATCTTCCCTCCTACTGTCTGAGATCACCTGCTGAATAAATTACCTGCATCCAAGCTCTTGTCTCAGGCCTTGCTGTCAGGGGGACTCAAATTAAGACATATACTTTCCTAGATTTATTTCTAGAATTCCATTTTATAGGTGAGAAAATTGAGTCATGGAGCTTTCCTGAGGTCACAGGGCTAGAAAGTGGCAGAGCCAGGGTACAAACTCAGGTCATTGGATTCCAGCTCCCTAGTTCTTTCCATGCACTCTGGATGTCCTCAGAAGCTATGTTACTAATAGCATGGGTCTGGGAGAACTGCAGAGGGCTTGCTGTGTGTCCTCCAAAGGTCCAGTGACCTCTCTGTAGTAATGGTAGATCCAATAGTAAAATGAAACATGCCTGTGTGCTGGTGTGTCCAGGGATCTTGTGACAGCCCAGGCATTAGGGCTTAAGTAGTGGCTTTGAATCAGGTGCCACACATGTGCAGTGTGATGCGGTTCAAAAGGGCACACTTACGGCCCTGCCCTCAAAAAGCTCATAGTCTGGGAAGAGAGAAAGTAACCGGCTAACATTAAGTACTGGTGGGATGTGGGGCTAGTGAGGACATCACAGATGGAGTGGCCAGTGTGCTCTGAGTTGGGGGAGGGCACCCCAGTGGGGGAACATGGCCCAGAGGCCTGAAATAGCCCCTGTTCAGGGGCCACTGGCAGGTGGGAAGAGCTGAAGCGAGGAGTGCTGGGAAGGGGCTGATGACCAGAACTGATGGTCAACAGCTACTGCTGGACTTGAGCTTGGCCTTGGAGGGAGGGTGCACTTGTAAGCAAGGGCTCCCTTCAGCCGAATAACACTTTACCACCTCACCTGCTCACCTGGGCTGCTGCTTTCCCCAGATCCTGCAGCTTGCAATGCTCAAGAGACTGAAGTACCGCTAGTACCCTGTGACCACACTCTGGTGTGAGCTCTTCCGGCTCCTTCAAGCTGAGTATTTTTATCCAAGAGCAGGCCAGACACTGAGGAAGGCCAGGTGGAGTGATAGGGAGGAGCCTGGGACTGCTGCTTGGCCAGAGCCCGGCCCTCTCTGCTAATACGTGCCCTGGCCCCTGGAGGCACCTTCTGGAGGAGAGGCGCCTCAGAGCCCCTCCTTCCTGCCCTTGACCCTGGGAACTTCCAGAACAGTCCTGGGCCCAGGGCAGCAGGATTCCTCTGATTTTCTTTGGTAGCTCATTGGGGTGCGTGGAGTTGCCTCCTCCTTTGAGGATCAGACAGCCGTGGGCTGCTCTGGACTCAGTGGTAGTGCCTATATACCACCCAGGGAAGCTTCTTCCCAGAGACCCTGACCCCACCCTGCCGGACTGCAGTCTTCCCGTGGGAGCAGTTGGAGGGGAGGCTAGCTCATCTGAGGAGTGCTCTAGGGAAAAACCGGGCTCTCTGTAAGCCATCCAACCACCTCTGGCCCTACCTTCCCCACTTCCCACTGCCAGCCTCTCTCACCTAGAAGGCATTGCTATTCTGATAACAGATTCTCCAGGGAAAACCTTACATGTTTCTTTCTAAAAATCGAGGTGACATTCATGTAAAATTAACTGTTTAAAAGCGAACAATTTAGTTGCCTTAAGCACATTCATAAATGTGCAGCCACCACTTCTATCAAGTTTTAAGACATTTCTCTCACTCCAAAATAAAACCCAGTACCCATTAAGCACTTAGTCCCCATTCCCCCTTCTCTGCAACCTCTTGAAACCACCAATATGCTTTCTATCTCTGTGGATTTGTCTACTCTGGACATTTTTAATAAATGGAAGCATACAATATGTGACCTTTTGTATTTCATGTTTTTCACTTAGCATAATTTCAAGGTTCATCCGCATCTTAGCATGTACAAGTGCAGCTGAACCTTGGGCAACAAGAGCTTGAACTGTGCAGTTCCCCTTATACATGGATTTTTTTCAATAAAAATATTGGACATTTTTTTGAAATTTGTAACAGTTTTTAAAAATTTTTTCTTTTCTCTAGCTTACTTTATGAATACAGTATATCACATATAACATACACAATATGTGTTGAGTTTATGTTTTGGTAAGGCTTTCAGTCAATAGTAGGCTATTAGTAGTTAAGTTTTTCAGATGTCAAAAGTTACACACAGCTTTTTAACTGTGCAGGGGTCAGCATCCATAACCCCATGCTATTAATGGGACAACGATGCTTGATTCCCTTTCACGGCTGAATAGTATTCCATTGTATGGATATGCCACGTTTCATTTATCCAATAGCCACTGGTGGACATTTGGGTTGTTACTTCCTTTTGAATAATGCTGCTACAAATATTTGTGTGCAAAAATTTGTTTAAGTACCATTTTCAACTATTTTGGGTATACCCCTAAGAGTTAGGTTATATGATAAGATGATACTTTGATGTGTATGTCTTTGAGGAAAGTTGATTTTAGTTCAGGAGTTTTCATTCCTCAGCCTGACCTTGCTAGAGCTCCCAGGCTGCTGTGACTGGTGTGGGAGGCTCCCACGGTGTCGCTCAGGCAGCTGGGCCAGTGGGTGAATGGTCCACACTGACGCGTCTGCAGGGCGGGCTAGGCACGCTCTCTTGCAACCCCAGAGTAAGCTGTGGGCTGGAGAAAGGAGTGGGTCTTCTCAGATGCTCAGGCCATCATACGTATCTTCACTTACTGGGCACTTGTCGTTTTCCCAGGCACTCTTCTAAGCCCTTTCCACTATCAACCATCCAAATGACCCTATGAGCTTCTATGAAAATCCTCATTTTCTGTGCAAGGAAAACAGTGCTGGGCTCCCTTGGCACCTCTTCTGTCCTGCATGCAGAGAGCTCACTGATTTTATTGTTCCTTTGTTTCTAGCTGCTGTCCTGGAAGGCTGAGCTCCCGGAGGGCAGGGGCGGGTCCTTCCTCTCTGCTTCTCTGGGTCTGCCTCACGCAGGGGCATGCTTGTCGGGTGGGTCCTGAAAGCGAAGGGACTTCCTCAGTTAGGGCTTTAGAGGGAGAAGAGACAGGGCCGAGAGTGGCCCCTGGGGGGACCCCGACGTTTTGGGGTAGGTAGAAAAAGAATGATCAATAGAAGAGACCAGAGAGGTAGAGAGAATCAGAGAACCTACAAGGGGAGATATTTTAAGGCAAGCCATGAGGGCCCAAGAATACCTTGCATGTGGACATTCGGACATGAATTCCCAGGGCAGAGGCCATTATCAGATGTGACCACACTGCACCCAGTCCTCTGCCTGGGGTAAGTGTTCAATATGTGTGTGAGCATGCGTGTGTCCAACATTCTCCCATTAAGGAGAGGAAAGCGGGAGGAAGGCAAGTTGACTGGGCCAGGAGTCCTCCAGCCTGGGGTCTCCTGCTGTGCCCCCGCAGCGTGGCCCTGCCGCCTCTGCCTTCACTCCCCCACACTGCATAGTGGTGGACAGCAGCCAGCTCCTCTCCTGGGTGACCTCCAGAGGGATGGCAGATGATTGGGTACATGGACAGCATGTTCATTTATGCCCCTTGGAAAGAATTAATTATAATCCTAAAAAGAAGATAGAATTTCCACCACACTCTTCCCCAGAGTGGGTGAAGCCTGGACAGGAGAAGTGTGGTGTCACAGGGCCAGGAATTGGAGAAGAAAAGTGTCTTCTCCAGGGAGAAAATTTCATGAGGTCTCATTAATGCCATTAAAATGCAGGGCTGACAAGCGAAGGTCTTTGGTGATTGCCTGTAGCTACCTGGGGACCGAGCTGCTTGAAGCCCCCCTCTCTTCCTCTTCTTCCTGCCAGTGACCTGCGCTGCCCCTGCCGGGCTCTGCCACTGCCTGGGCACAGAGCAGGCCTGGTGGCCAGCGGCCTGGCAGAAACTGGGCTGGGAGGGAAGGACTTTTGGGCTGTCCAGGCACAAAGTGGGCACAAAGGTCATAGGCGGACAGGCTCTGTGTTTCCATCCTTTGTTCTCTGTCCTCGATTATGGGTGTCTGCGTGCAGGATTACTCAAGCCAGTGGTCCAGGACAGTGGCCCTTGTCTGTCTGTCTGTCTGTACCTGGCTGGCTGTCTCTGTATGGTCTTCCTAAGCTGATCTCTATCTACAAGCATGCTCTGCTCGTTCCCTCTGCATCTGTCATCGCTCTATTTACAGTTTCGCTTTCTCTATATTTATCCCGGCTCTCTTTCCCCCTCTGCATCTCCCTGAAGTCAGTGCCTCCCTCCATGGGGACTTGCCATTGACTCCTGGGTCTTCCAGACATGCAGCATCCAGGCTGAAAGTGCCCGGACTACCTATGATGGTCCACACGCTGCAAGGCTTCTGACACTGGTTTCAGCCCATTAGTCCCATGGACCACTGGAGTTGGAAAAGTGGCCTGAAGGCAGCGATAGCCACCCAGGCCATGGTCCACCACTTAGGGAGTGAGCCAGCACCTCCTGGCTTCCAGAGCTTTCTACTCAGGGCCTCCCTCCTGGGTGTCCACACACATGGCCAGGAACAGATCTCAGGCTAGGGCTTTGCAGGCCAGTTTCCCATTCTGTCCTCATAATGAACCTTGGAGGTAGACACATGCACTTTTACAAATGAGAAAGCAGAGAGGTGCAGTAACTTACCTGGGAACACAGAGCTAAGTCGCAACGGAGCACTCTGGACCCAGGGCCCATATTCTTGACCCCTCTGCAGTTCTGCATCAGGGCACCTTAGTGTGGGCCATAAATGTGTGTAAGACACACACTGATGAGTATGCACATACTGTGAGTATCTGTGAAGTTTGTAGGTGCACATGTGTGGGGCTGTTTGTATGTTTGCTGCTCATGTGTGTTTTAAGACCCGGTTCCTTTTTTTAGGGAGCCCCTTAGGACAAGGTAAAATACCCCTTTCAATCTTTACTGTAAATGTGACAAAATGGTGTCTGTGACCCCAAAGGATCTGCCCTCGCCTCCCAGGCTGAAGCACGCTGCTGCTGGCCTTGGCATCCTGCACCGCACACACGTGGTGACCGGGGCTGGGCCAGGCGGGCAAGGTCGCGTCCTAGCCCCAAGGACTCCTGGAGGCCTCGTCCTGCAGGGCCCTGAAGCTGTCTCTGGCTGGGCCTGTGACAGCCATGAAAAAAGCAGGGCTCTGCTCAGAGACCCTGGACTGTCCATTTTGCCCATCAGGAATCTACTCAGAAGGCCAGATTTATCTTCCAGGATTTTGGCAAACGGCTCAGTTCATCCTGCCAATGGAAGGGGCTGCCGCAGTGTGAGGAAGGCCCCCTCCTGCTTGTTAACCTCCTTTCCTTTATCCGTCAGGACGTCAGTCTCCCATGTGTGCTGACCTGGGCTTATGGTTGAACCTGAGGCCTCAGAATGCTTCGCCTAGAGGTTTTCAAACTGTATCCTTGAGTCTCTCAGCCTCTCTAAGAGGTGCCTCAGTGACTGCTCAAAGCCAGGGATGGAGCCGGTGGGTGGCTATGGTACTCTCAGGATGGGAACCCGCGTACCCTCCTCAGAGTCAGGCAGCCTGAATTCATGTGTCTACAAACTGGGCTTTCTTCTAAGAGCTTGACTAGGCCAGCACCCAGATTCTTACCTCATTTTTTTTTGTCTTCTTAAAAAGGGCTTCAGGTCACCTCCATCCCCCCACTGACTCTTAGCTAGGGACAGGCCAGCTCTCATCCCCTCAAAATCCTCCCTCCCTGCCCCAAGGGTCCGGGAGAAGCAGAACACGAGAGGGCTGAAAGAGATACTCAAGGGCTGCCTGGGCAACGCTGACATGCATCTCCAGATCTCTACTGCACCCTGGGCTTCCTCTGCGCCACAGGTGTCTAGGCCAGGACACATGGGGCCTCCAGGGGCAGCCAGGTGTGAGGGCAGCTTGCTCCAACTTCTGAGGAAGGATGGCAGGCCACGTGGCTTCTGAGAGGTGATTTATGGAGGACCCAGTAGGTACAAAGAGGAGGGGATGGGATTGCCTCATCTTCCCCTATCTGGGAGCTCCACCCGGAGTGCAGAGCCCTGCCTGAGCCCTGGAGGCCCTCAAGCTCCCAGGAGGAGGGGCAGAGCCCTTCCCTCGCCTAGAGCTGCCCTCTAGTGGAGAGTCTGTGGATGGCCGCTGAGCCTCAGGTGGTCAGCACCTCAGGTCCCAGAAGGCATCTCAGGGGGCTCTAGAGACAAGGGGTGGGGTCCACCGTATCGTAGGCACAGAGCAATTTGGCTTGAGGGCAGTCTCAGGGTTTCTCTAGGGCTGGGGAGAGATCGGCCCCTCCTTCAGTCTCTGGTGCCAGCTGTTGGGGCTGGGGCCTCTCCACATGGCAGAGCTTCCCCAGACCTGCTCAAAGTGCCTCCTCTGGGGCTGTGGTAGAATCCAGCTCCCTTTCCCTCCTTCCTTCAGCCTGGCTCCCTTTAGGGAGAAGATCCCGAGAGGAACACCAGCTTTGTTTGGTAACTTTCCCGCACAGCTAGAAAGGGCTGTGAGAACTGGACTGATGCTTCACACGTCCCCATATGCAACGTTGAGATCCACAGTTGCTGATGAAGTGGCACAGAGTCGCGCTCACACCTTTCCGCTGAGAGACGCTGTAGGGGTGGCCCTGTGGGAGAAAGCCTCGCGCATGTGGTCCGTGGGTGGCCTGGGCCCCCTGCAGGCGCAGGAGGAGCTTTGGGTCCTGCTTGGAGTTTGGATGCACAGGGGAGCCCCTGGCCGTCCCTTCGCCCTTCGCCCTGGGGCACTTTCCTAACTCCTACATTCTAGCCCTCCTGAGTTCAGGTTAAAGCCTAATTATCATCCATTCTCCTTGGCAAAACTGATTCTGTCCCAGGTGTTTGGTTAAGTGTTCAGCCACAAAACCAGCCGCTCCCTGGCTGCCCAGTTCTGGCCTTAGAGTGACATTTGCTGTGTCCTAGTCCCAGAGGACTCACCACCCGTGGGTAAGCAGCCGGCCCTTCATGCAAATGATGCAGAAGGAAAGGCATCCACTTGCTTGACGTCTCCATGGGAAAACAGACAGGCCTATGCTTAGAAGCTCAGAACCTGGGAGCTAGACAGACACTGAGTTCCACTGGGTCCCAATTCCTAATTCCTGTCTTGCTTAAAGACCCAGATATCGCTACAAGATGCTCTCTGCTGTTGAGCACACTCCAGGCCCGTATGGAAGTTTTTCCTACCAGCCTTCATCTCCCTTTTGGAGCTGGAAGGAAACAGTGTAGGGCAGGCCTTCAGATGTGTCTGTCTCCTGGGTCTCTTCTATTCCTCCTTTAGTTAGACCATCAGCTAGTAGGACACGACTGGTTCGCAGACCACATGCCATACTGGTACCTAAAGTGCACCAGACATCACAGCCTTCCACCCACGCACACAGTAAGACTTGTGCACATGTAAGAATATGGTCCACGCTTCTGCATAGAGAGCGTTCCTAAGGGGGCTGTCCATGGGTAGCTGGGAAATTCTCATCCTAGCCTTGAGCATTTGGCAAAGTGTCGGGCAGGCCCTTCAACAGTGAAGAGTGTCTTTATCAATAGCCTTGTAAGGAAAGTCTTACTGTGTGCATGGGGACTGGGACACAGCAAATGGATGAAAACCGAGTAACAGCAGGGTTCGCTAGATCCTTAAAGTTCCTTTAGCCCAACCCCCCATTCCCAGATAAGCAAACTGAGCTCCCTCCAGAGATACATAGTCAGAGTTAGACTTTGGTCTGGAACCCAGAACTCTGTACTCTCAGGAAAAGGTTGTTTTTATCAATACCTCAATTTATTTAAATTATATTTATTAAATATGTACAGGATTTGGTGACTGGCAGAATATTGAGTGTGAGTGCAGAAAAGAAGAATCAATAACTATTCCCAAATTTTCAGTCCTAAAGAGCGGAATGTTCAAAATGAGGGAGGAAATGAGCAATGGCCGGGCTAGTCAGATAGGCGAGTAGTAGATGGTGGGGAGACAAGACAACGCAGGCAGAGGGGGTGCAGCTGGGAGGAAGGATGGGCATCGGATGGCAGGGAGTCCCTGAGACAAGGAGGGGAGACTTCCGGGGTCACCTGTGTCAGCAGGACCCAGTGGCTCCCAGGCCAGGCTGAGCAGAAAGGCACTGGGCAAGCTTGAGCAGGGGTGCTCCGGGTGGGTGGTGGGGGACAGCTGAGGGCTACCTGGGGACCATGGGGAAGGAGTGCCCAGGACATGAAGAGCCCCTTGGAAGTGAAGGGAGGGATAGAAGTGGGATGGTGATATGACGGAGAGAAGGGTCAGGGAAGGACCAGTTTTCCAGGCTGAGGAGAACTCAGTAGAATTGTAGGCTTTGGTGGAAGAGTCAGAGAAAAAGGGGATTTGGGGTTCCGAATTGAGCAGAGGGGCTGAGGAGGGGGAGGAGGGGCTGGAAGGAGGCCCTGGTTGGTGAGGGAAGGGAGCTGATGGGGGAGCTTCAGCCCTGGGCCCAGGAGAGCAGGGAATTAGTGAGTGCCAGGGTCCGGGGTGAGCCTGGACGTGAGCGTGTGAGCCCCGTGGGTGTCTGTGAGCACGCTGAGCCTAAGCCGATATGCGGTGGGCCTGGGAAGTTGTCCGTTTCAGCGCTGCGCATGGACATGGGGTAACAGCAGGAAAAACAAAAGAATGACTTGTCTGTCACAGTCCTCCTTGACCACATCTGCTAGGACAGTTACTGACCATTTATGGGGAGCTGGGCGAAATGGGCCTGAACCCACTGCCCGTGCACAGTCTGTGGGAGCCTGAAGGCCCTGGCTGTGTGAAGATGCCTGACACAAGCTGTTCTCGGCCTTCTCGGCCCCTGCTGCGTCTGTCATGGCTCGCATTGTTCCCGGAAGCATGCCTCCTCATGGAGCTCTCTAGAAACCCCTGACCCCATGCCTGCGCAGTGCAGGCTTCTCTGAGGGGTCACGGAGGTCGGGGGCACATCGGGACCAGGGAGCAGGCTCAGGGGACCCAGCAGCTGCTCCCCTTCAGTATTCCCTGCCTGTCCCCTGTGGGAGCAGCCCACCAGCCCCACCCCACCTCTGGGGAGGATTCCTCCCCTCTCTTCCAGCCCTCTCCTCATCCACCTTTCTCTCCACTGCCTTCTAGAGGCTTTCCAGGTACCTCCAACCCTGAGGACTTGGCTCCAATAGATATTTCCCAAGAAATTCTTCCCCAAAAGGACAGCATGTTCCATCAGAGGACGGCACCAAATCAATTTTTCACCACCCGCTTATTTGCATTTCCAGTGAGCTTTATTTTAGGCAGCTCTCTGACCACGTCTGCCATGTCCTCTGCTACTCATAGGGCCTGAGGACTCCATGGGCAACATGGTCACATGACCATGACTGCCCAAAACAGTAGAGACAGTGACACTTTCTACACAGAGGAAATGTCCTGAGCTAGGAGCCAAGGGCCAGGGCTTTAGCACAGTGACACCACTGACAATCATATGTCCACCTGTCCTGGGGCCTCAGTCTCCTCATCTGTAAGGGGAGGCTGGGCCAGCCACCCTGACAGGCTATTTCAAGTGGAAGACTCCGGCTGTGGGCTTCCCAGCTGCCGGCCTGTAGAGCAGCTCCGTGGAGGACCCTGACTGCCTGTCACCAAGTCCTCACTGGCTGAGCCCATCTCAGCCTGGCTCTGGCCCAGCTTGTTTTATTGCAACCACACCCTAGACATGGCCCTGCATGGGCCCCCTCTCCCCGGAGGCCAGCCTGGGACCACTCTCTCAGCACTATTTTGTTTCTTGCTCTTTGTCACCCAAACTTTGGTCTACCCAAGTCAATGGCAGGTCCTCTTCCTCTGATGTGTCACCCCCACCCAAACCCAGGGCTCCCAGTGGGTATGCTGTTTTGACAAGGGATCTCTCACTCCTTTGAACACTCAGCTGCAGCTTTAGAGTTGAGCTGGGGAGGCCCCAGGGCCCTTCCAGCCTCACACCATCCTTGTGTGTATCTCCCCACAGGGTGGATGCTAGTTATGAAGGAGCAGGTAAGCACCCTGTTCATTAATCCATGTATCCAACAATTCCTTCTGTAATGGGTTGAACGGTGACCACCAAAAAAAAGCTGTCCAGGCCCTAACCCCCATTACCTGTGTACGTGACCTTCTTTGGGAAGAGATTTGGCAGATGGAACTAAGGGTCTTGAGATGAGATCATCTGGGAGTAACCAGATGGGGCCTAAATCCAGTGACAATTGTCTTTATAAAAGACAGAAGAGGAAAAGACCCAGGGAAAGAGGGGAAGGCCACATGAGGATGGAGGTAGAGCTTGGAGTGCGGCAGCCACAGCTGTGGGATGCCTGGAGGCACCAGAGGCTAAAAGAGGCAAGGGATCATGGGATCATTCTCCCCTAGAACGTCCAGAAGCAGTGTAACCCTGCAGACACCCTGGCTATAGGCTTCTGGCCTCCAGAACTGCAAGATAATAAATCCGTATTTTAAGCACTAAGTTTGTGTCATTTTTTTACAGCAGCAATAGGAAATGAATACAGTCTCTGACCAAATGGGTCTTTCTCCCCCCATGGTAAGGGCAGCCCTTTATCGCCGGGGCCCATGACTTCTTAGGAACCAGGGCCTCCCCTTGCCAGCTGGTTGATGTTTCTGCATGAACCTGCCCTAGTCAGAGGACATACCTTTGCCCCTGGCATCACCACCCACTGGATTTTCCTGGCGAGGGAAACCTCACCCGCTGCTAGGGCTGCCTATGGGAGACCATACAGCATGCCAACAACAGGAAACTGATCCCAGTGAGCAGGAAACAGGCAGGCCGCGACTGACCGACAGCACCTCAGTTTTAAAGCATGAGACCAGTACAGCCTGGCATGTGGGGCTGTGGTGTGGAAAAATCCCTGGTTGAAGTGGTGGGAGGAAGGGAACCACATCACTTTCCCAATCTTCAGATTTGTAGATAAGGGGTCGGGTAAGTGTGAACGACCTCTGGGACAGGCAACCCTCAAACAAGAAATATGGCCACAATTTTTGCATGTCCTACTATTGATAACGATGAGAACAATAACTATAATCGTGTTAGGGGGGCCGTTGTATATTTCCCTCTGTTCTTGTTCCCGCAACAAAGAATTGAAGGGCAGAGACACAGTAGTGAAACAGAGTAAAAATTTTATTTTAAGTTATTTAAAGAGAGAAAAAGTATAGGTGACCTCAGGGAGGAGAGGAGCCCTGAAAGGTTGGAGAGAAAGTCTACGGATTTATAGGTGTGGGCCACCTCAGAGCTGGCTGCGGACTGAAAGGTTGGGGGTTCCCCCTTTTAAGGTTTTTTCCAGGTACTGACAAAGGGCTAGCGGTGTGGACTTGTTAAGTGGTCTCAAGATATTTATCTTTGTTGAGACGTTAAGTCTCTTCTTATCAGTCTTCCAGGTAGTTCTGCAAAATTAGCTTAACACTAGAAATTTACTGCTCTGATGGCCTCCCAGGATAGCAGCTTCCTGATTTGGGAGCATATCAATTAAGACTGTCTGCCTTGCCTCCAAGGTGGGCTGAGTTGTTGTCTGTTTGCTAAAGAGTATGTTAACAATCTTACTTTTCTTTATCTGGGGAATATTCAAACATTCAAGGCCAAGTTGCTCCTGATCTTTTGAGCTTTAACTGATTAACTGATTAACTCTTAGTGTTTTCTGGCTTTCTAGTTTTAACTGATTAACTCTCAGTTCTTTCTTGTGGGCTTTACTGACCTTATTCTCTTTCCACCCTGCTCATATCTGTTTTCCTGCCTAACAGTAGGAAGAGTAAATGTTTAGGATGTGCCAGGCTCTCTTCTAAGCAGTTAGCACATACTTTTTTTTAATCCTTTGTGCAGTATACACATTTTTAAAATTGAGATATAATTAACACATAACATTACATTAATTTCAGGGGTTTAACATAATGATTTGATATTTCTATATATTGTGAAAGGATCACCACTATAAATCTAGTTAAACAGCCATCACCACACAGTTACAATTTTTCTCTTTTTGAAAAAAGCTGAAGGTGGTCGAAGGTACAAACTTTCAGCTATAAAATATGGAATAAGTCCTGGGGATAATATGCACACCATGGTGACTATAGTTAACAATACTGTACTGTATATTTGCAAGTTGCTAAGAGAGTAGACCCTGAAAGTTCTCATCACAAGAAAACAAATTGAAACACATATGTTTTAATCTTTGCAATAACCTACAAGACGTTTGCATTTATTATTCCTGTTTTACAGATGAAAACATGGAGCGCAGAGAGGTTAAGTAATTGCTTAGAAAACAATTACAATTCAGGATTAGTTTGACTCTAAGGAATGCACTTTTGAATCAAATGTAAAAATGTTAATCTGCATCATCACAGATCCCACAGCACCTTTCCATTCGTGGTTTACATTTTGGTGCCCAGAGTGAGGCAGGCAGGAGTCCTTATCTCCCTTCTTCAGATGAGAAAGTGAGGGCAAGAGACTGGTCCAAGGAGAAGTCACCACTCCCATCCCTTCTCAATGTCTCTTTGCTATAGCCACAGAGCATGGCCCCAACCTAGTGTTATGGGACAGTAACAAGGATACTTGAAAGGGTTAGCTTTTATTGTGCAATTATTACATGCCTGCTAAGGATGGTATTAATGCATTATCATATGTTCATTCAGTCTTCAGAATGTGCCATGAGGTAAAGACCAGAGAGATTAAGGAACTTGTCTGAGGTCGCTATGACAGCTGGTGGCCAAGCCAGAGCTAGAAGTGCTCTCATGCTTTTGGCATGGGAGAAGCTCAAAGTTCAATGCAAATAGCTTTCTTATCACTACTTGCAGACCTTGGTGGGGAACAGTTATTCTGGGGCCTCTCTCTGCTGGAGGATACTTCTGCAAGGTGACAAGGGTTCACACTTGCTTATTGCCTTAATGCCCTGGACTACTCCACCAAATTCTCATGCAGGACCCTTCCAGGTATTTGGAGCTTTACTTCTTTGGATTTCTAAGCTCATTGCTGAAAAGACTACTGTTTAAAAACAGGTTGAAGAGTCATTTTTGCTCTTAAATTATAACCTTCTAAAGCAAAAGCACTTCAGATTTGTGCCTGAGGAAGAACCTGGAAAGAGCTTCCATTGTCACTGGGGTGACTGCTCTACGCATCCCTGTTGTTTACCAGTGAGATGCTCGGACTGGTCCACCCCCCAAGCCTGCAGGTTCCCTTGGCTGGCCACCAGCTCTGTCCATTTGATCTCCTAACATGGCCCTCTAATTATATCTTCAGGGTTTTAAATTTTAAATTTTCATATCCATGACTATGGAACATGAAGAAAGCTGGGAGATGACCTGGTGTGGAAAGAGGTCTGCTCTAGACAGTGGGGCAAGGTCAGGGCCTGGACTCCCTCCAGGAGAACTGCTCCTGGTCTCGGGTTCCCTGGAGGCCCCCTTGGCATCATGCAGCCCTTGGGCTAAGCCTGCGGAGAGGTTGTCTCTGAGGGGGTGTCCCCTGGATTCACCTTAAACCTGAAGCAAAAAACCCTCATTTTGCGTGGAAGGGCAGGGGGGAAGCAATGTACCAGCTGAGATAGCCACCAGGAAAGGCGTTGCCACCACTCTGGACGGTGAGGAGGTGAGATGCTCAGGGGTCGCAGTGACCCTGATACTGGTGCTTCACATTTTCTGCATGATTCAGAACAGAATTTACGAAGATGTGCCTCTTCACCTCTTATCTTTTATTTTTTTCCATACATCAGTCCTCGAATATGCTGAATATGCCTGAACCCCCTGCCTTCTCCTCCTCTGATCCCAAGAGAGATATGCTCCCGGGAGGGTGGTTTCTCTGAAGCTTCCAGTCACCAAGCCTGAAGGCAAGCAGAGCCCTGGGGGATCTTCTCTGCACATTTTACTTACAACACTGAACGTCCTTTAACCCTCCACCTATTCCTTATTGTTCTGGCAGACACAGAACTTTCCAGCAGTTCTTACCCTGAGATTTAACAGGCTTGCTAAATCCTATAGCAGTTTGGGAAGAATGACAGGTGAGGAACCTTTGTATTGACCCCTCAGCTATATTTATGGTTTCTGAGGCGTGAGACCAGCAGACACACGGACACCACTCCAGGGAAGGTCCTTGCCTACAGGATTACTAATAAAGCAATGAAGGTCCTTAGCTTATAGGTCAAGTCTCTAGAAATATTATTGGTAAGCCCAACAGAGGTCAGTCTGTGAGAGGCCAAGTGCGGGCCTTCCTAGTTGGCTACCCGGGGCGGTGGGGGGCATTGCCAAGGGCGGGAACTTCTGCCCTCCACTGCGGAAATGAACCACTTTCCGGGGAAGCAGGGCCAGGTAGCACTTCATTCTCATCCCCCATTTGGCACAAGCGCACTTAAGTGGGATTGCAGGATGTCAGGGGTTGAATTGTGTCCCCTAAAAGCCACATGTTGAAGTTTTAAACCCAGTACCTCAGAAGGTGACTTTATTTGGAGATAGGGCCTTTACAGAGGTAACTGAGTTAAAATGAAGTCATTAGGGTGGTTCCTAATTCAGTGTAACTGGTATCCTTATAAGAAGGGAGAATCTGGGTCCAGATCTGCATAGACGGAAGAAGATGTGAAGACACAAGGAGAAGATGGACGTCTCCCATCCCTGGAGAGGGACCTGGAACAGCCACTTCCCCGCAGCCCTCAGCTGTGTGGGAGACCCTGCCGACACCTCACTTTGGGCTTTGAGCTCCTGAATCGTGAGGCAATACATTTCTGTGGATATAGCCACCCAGCTGCGGTCCTTCGTTACAGGCAGCTTTTGCAACTAGTACAGGGACTTTGTCAGCTAAAACAAAAACGAACCAAACACACCTCTAGCTAAGATTCCAGGACTTTGTGAATAAGTGGGGATCAAATGCTCCTTCTGGGAGTCCCAGAAAGCTCACCAGGCAACTTGTACGATCTGTGCTGGACACATTTCCAACAGCGAATAAGCAGGCAAAGATTTTGCCAAACCAAATCAGAGGGCAAGAGTGGTTTCATGATGAATTTTTAGAAGTAATTCATGGGCTCATAACAAATCATGGCTTTTCTGTAGTTCAGTGCACTGTTGTGGAGTTCCATATCTGCCTTGCCTTTATGAAGCAGGGTTCAGACAGGCCAGGACTCCATATACTAGAGGTATGAGAAGATCAGTACCTCCAACGTGTACTAGCTTTCTATGAGAGATACTGTGATATATTGTTTAACTCTCCAAATAGCTCTGCCTGACATTACTTTTAGCCCTGTTTTGAGATAGCACTGGGAATCTCAGAGCCTAGGTAGCCTGCCTGGTCTTACACAGCTAGCTGTGTAATGCTCTTTTCAGAACAGCCTGCAGATTGCGGGTCTCCACCAGATATCTGAAATGTTGATCTTGGTCTCCCTCACCCTGACCTTTAGCCTAATTTAGGGTAAGTGATTATTTTGACTAATGCCCAGTTCTCAGCGATTCAGTGAATGCTTTTCTGATTCCTTGTGACAAATTTGCCTTTAATGGAGGGATTCTAACACTCATTGATCATTTCTTCGGCTAACACCTCACAGGACGCAGAGTGACAAGGACTGCCGATGGATGCCTCCCCTTTATACTCTCGGGGTCGAATAGGTCGCTCAAAACTAGCTTCATTGACTGTGCATAACATATTCTGTTGGCATATAAAGAATATCTGAGAGCAAACTGTACAGAGATGGGCGATTTAGAAGCACATGTTAGAGCTATAACCTGCCACTTGTCTGCTAGTTTGCCCCAGTGCCAAGTTGCTGCATGACTTTCACCGTTCCCTTGTGGTCGCACCCCCAGGGCCTGGATGCCTGCGGCTGTCATTTCTGCAGCATTTACCTCTCATGCCTTGACAGTGTTCACACACCACAAAGGGGTGGTTTGCAGCATTTGGAGAGGGCTCGCTCCCTCCAACCTGCCAGTGAACCAAATACTCCTCCTTTCCCAGTGCTTCTTAGGCCAGACACAAAATTAAACTTCAGCTCACCTGGTTTTCCTTGTTGCTGCTTTTCAGTTTCACCTGATAGAGAATCATTCACCTGACAGAGAAATCATCTACCCTCTAAATTCTCTTCATCTGCAGTGACATCTCCATCATTGGAGTAATCATTTTATAAATATCAATAATTTGGAGAATCATTGGCTTCACGTTGACTACTTTGAGGCTACAGCCGACGGCCCAGCCCCAGGTCTCTGTCTGGCAGTGCTCACAAATCGTTGACTCCGCATACCTGAGAGTGCTTTTGCAACACTTCAGTACTTTCACTCCTCTGAGGCCCCATTATACGGTAGTGCAGTGACTCTTCAACTCGAGCTGCATCAGACCACTAGAAGCTTATTAAAACCAGGCTGCTGACCCCTGCTCCCAGAGCTTCTGGTGCAGTAAGGTTTGGGTGGGGCCTGAAAATCTGCATTTCTAAGAAATTCCCAGGTCTGTTGATATTGCTGGTCTAAGAACCGCACCCTGAGAACCACTGTAGTAGTGTATGCATAGGCTATTAAAATTTTGCCTGATTTGAATGTAGGTTAGTGTCTCAAAAAGACAATGATCAAGTTCATGTTGTTTATTCATTCATCAGTTCAACAAATATTTACTGACCGCCTGCTGGTCACTGGCCAGGCCTTGGGATTGCAGTGGTGACTAGGATGGAACTGACTCTTGCCATCACAGAGAATGAGACAGACCAGCTCTGATGATTCAGCAGGTTCAGAGCTATGTGAGGGGAAGTACGGGCTGCTCCTGAAGCTTGGAGTTGTGTGAGTAGTCAGTAAAGGGGAAAGAAGTCCTATAAGGCTTCCTGGAAGAAGTGGCATCTATTCTGGATCTTTAAACAGAAACAGAAGTGAGCCAGAGGAAGATGGGGAGGGAGTGTGCTCCAGGTAAAGAAGAGAGCGTGTGTAAAGATCTGGGAAGAGTCATGGTGTGGCTGACATGGAAACTGGAATTCAGTAGGGAGTGGGGAAGGTGTCTGTGTGTAAGAGGATGGGTGGCAGGGGGAGAGACCTGGAGCCTGCTGTTGGCACTGGTAGCAGTTGTGGCTGGAGCAGTGGCTCTCCTGCAGTCCTTGGACCAGCAACAAGAGCATCGCTGGAACTTACTGGAAACCAATTATCAGGCTCCATCACAGACCTGTTGAGTCAGAAATTCCAGGGGTAGGGCCCAGCCTTCTGTGTTTTAACAAGCCCTCCAGGTGATCTGATGCAGCTCAAATTTGAGAGTTACTGGACTACGGAAGTGGGCAGAGGCTGGAGAGAGGCCATGCAAGTCATATTAGGGCATCTGGATTTGATCCGACAGCTCCCAAAGCACACAATCATTTCTCAGTAAACACGTATTTGTTGAATGAGTGAACAAGTGAAAGAATTTAAACTACATGGTAATGTGACTTTCTTGCATTTTCGAGAGATCTCTTTGGCCACTGTGGAGAACGTCTTCAACAACAATGTTTCTGTACATACCTTATTCTCTGGGTTAGTGGTCTCTTCACTGAAGTAAGGCCTTGGGGTCATATTCATAGGAGCCGGAAGCTGAAGGTATTGGCTGACCCTGGTTTCACATGACTTGCCAATGGAATCAGCTCAATCAACTTGTGTGGGAAGAAAGAGTGTTCTGGTTCATGAAATGTTCTGCATAGCTGGGGTTGAACATACTTATACTGTGAATGAACTTGTGGGCAGGGCCCTACCTCTCCCATGGCTTTTCTCTCCCGACAGTGCATCCAGAAGGAGTTCTGCTCCAACCCCAACCAACAGCTTTTTAGAAACTGCCATGAGAGGTCTCTGTTTCTTGTAACTCTTTGAACTTCAGTGGGACTCCCTGTCTCTGGTTGTGTGCCTGAGACTGATTGGTTCTGTCCAGAGGCTGCCCTGTCCAGGGAGGCCCATCCCACCCACACAGACTGTGCTGTGCTCCAGAGAAAAATCTTATCTGTCTCCCAGCCTTCTCATTGGCTCCATCCTGCTAGCTGTGGGAGAGGCTGGCTGTGGACATGTTCACATTGGTGTGACATGGCCTTTGCAACTGCTTTGTTGAGAAAATGGGCTCCCAGGTGCCTAGGTACCCAGCTACTGACATAAGCATGTTTTATATTCTGTAGCCAGTATTGTGACACAGGGACTATCTTCCTCTTGGCCAAAGGAGGAAGTCTCAGCTGGAGGCGGAATCGCATTCCCCCTTCAACTAAAAGATTGTATCACAGTGTTAACCTCCCAGGCATTTAAAATCAGGCCTGAGGGGTTTGAGGAAAGAGAAGATGAGTGTCCTGGCCTTCCTGGCTCCACCCTTTGGTCCATGTCAAGATTCCAGACTGGCAGGCCGGACTCATGGGCATGTGACCTATGAAGTAACACAGGGCCCCACACTCACATACACCACATTTTTATTCTGTGCCATCTTGAAGTTCTTAGCTGCTTAAAAAGGGGTTCTGCATTTTCATTATGCAATGAGCCTTGTACGTGAAGAAGCACGTTCTGCAGACTGGGCCTTATTCTGCCCCTTTCCTGACTCCCACAGCGGTTATTCCAATGCAACTTCAGTTGTGCAAATCAGGGTGTGATAACTCTAAGTTCTTGCCAAAGACATTATTCTTGTTGCTTGTAAGCAAACGTACTTGAGCATCCATGCTGTGCCAGGCAACATGCTCTATTCAGAGAGCTCCTCATGCAGGAGAGGAGACAGATGCATAATTGGATAATCAACATTCAGGGCACCCAATCTGGTCTAGCTCTGGAGAGAGGTCTAGCCTTCCTGAAGGAGCAGACATTCAAAATGAGTGATGGGTGACTGAGGGTTAGTTCAAAGACCAGGGAAAAAGATGCTCTAGGTGGTGTCAGCCAGAGCAAAGAGCTGGGGAGCTGGAGTGTCACAGTGTGCACTGGGGGCTTGCAATGCTCAGGCAGGCCGCAGGGTGAGGCCAGGAGGTGCTGAGGCTGGAGGGACCATCGAGGGGCCTCCTACATATTCAAGGAACTTGGAATCTTTGGCATCAAATGGGGAGCCACAGAAGGGTCAGAAATAGGCAGGAACATGATCAGATTTGTACATTGGATGATCTTTCAGGTGGGTGTGGTATGGCCAGTGGATTAAAGGCCAAGAGCCAGGAGGGTTTCTGTAACATGCTACCCCATTATTGAGGATTATCTTTAGCTAGTCAGACCTGATATTTCCCAGGAACAAGGACCTCATTTATCCTGCTGCAGACTTTGCCTATAGATCTTAATTTTGTTAGCCCTGTTGAAAGTTACTGGAGCTTTAATGAAGGCAGTGAAAGGCCTTAACAATGATCAGAGGTATTTTTCCTTCTCTTCCTCTTCATGATGCCAGAAGACACTGAGAACTCTCCTTTCTTTTCAGCTGGCATTGGCATCCCTAACTCTGGGCCAGCCCAGGTGTTGGAAGTTCTGTGATTTGGGATGTCCAGGTACTGACCACTTACATGGCTGACACTAGGGAGGAGTAGCTTCTCATTGGAAAGCACCACAAACAGGCAGCATACTGTGGTAGGTGGAAGTCTGAGGATGTCTCTCTAAACTCCTGTCCCCTGGTTATTCAATCAAACGCAAATCTAGGTAGTGCTATGAAAGGACTTGGAAGAGACATTAAGGTTGCTAATCAGCTGGCTTTGACATTGGGTAATTCGCCTGGGTTGTTCAGGTGGGCTCCATGTAATCATATGAGCCCTTCTTAAAAGCAGAAGAAGAGGGGAGGAAAATTTCCAAGAATGAGAAGGGTTTAATGTGCCATTGCTGGCTCTAAGAGAGGGAGCCATGTGCAAGGACTGGAGAGGTTTCTAGGTGCTAGTAGGGCCTCTGGCTAACAGCCAGCAAAGAAACAGGAACTCCAGTCCTACAGCCTCAAAGAACTGGATGCTGGCTACAGCTAGAATGAGGTCAGTTGCAGATTCTCCCCCAGATCCCCCAATAGGAAATGCAGCTCTTTGTCCCTTTCTTACGTTACCCAAGCTCCCTGGCCTGACTCAAAGGCCTGCTTTGACAAGAGAGGGACAGGAGTCAGGCCAGAGGGCTTCGGCTTAGAGACTCACAAAGTAGAATAGTTTTGGGTGGCTTTGTGGTGAGGAGAGTGTGATTTTAGGTTGACTCTGATGCTGGTGAAGAAACAGGCAAGAGAGCATATTTTTATTTATTTTATTAAGGTATTATTGATATACACTCCTATGAATGTTTCACATGAAAAACAATGTGGTTACTACATTTGTCCACATTATCAAGTCCCCACCCATACCGCATTGCAGTCACTGTCATCGGTGTAGTAAGATGCCACAGATTCACTGTTTGCCTTCTCTGTGCTACACTGTTTTCCCCATGATTCCCCACACCATGTGTACTAAACATAATACCCCTCAATCTCCTTCTCCCACCTTCCCCACCTGCCCTCCGCCACTCCTCCCCTTTGGTAACCACTAGTTCCTTCTTGGAGTCTCTGAGTCTGCTGCTATTTTGTTCCTTCAGTTTTGCTTCGTTGTTATACTTCACAAATGAGGGAAATCATTTGGCACTTGTCTTTCTCCACCTGGCTTATTTCACTGAGCATAATATCCTCCAGCTCCATCCATATTATTGCAATGGTAGGATTAGTTTCTTCCTTATAGCTGAATAGTATTCCATTGTGTATAAGTACCACCTCTTCTTTATCCATTCATCTACTGATGGACACTTAGGTTGCTTTCATATCTTGGCTGTTGTAAATAGTGCTGCGATAAACATAGGGGTGCATATGTCTCTTTGAATCTGAGAACTTGTATTCTTTGGGTAAATTCCAAGGAGTGGAATTCCCGGGTCAAATGGTATTTCTATTTTTAGTTTTTTGTGGAACCAAGAGAGCATATTTTTAACTGGCTATGGGTTTCATGAGATGCAGGCAGTAACTACTTGAGTCGTTCTGAGTGTGGTCCAGGTCCAGGAGGATGAATATCACCTGGGAACTCGTAGGAAAGCAAATTCTTGGTCCCCACCTCAGAGCTGCTGAATCCGAAAGTCTCCGGGTAATGGTAGGACTCTGTGGCTCACCAAGCCCTTCCAGTGACCCTAATGCTGGCTCGTGTTTGAGGACCACTAGGCGACAGTAGCACAGACCGCCTCAACCTTGGCCGCCCATTAGGTTCCCCTGTGATGCCCTCAACGTTGCCCCTGTCTGGATCCTACAGGAAACCAATTAGCTAAGCACATCTGAGACTGTGGGGACCTGAACGTTCACAACTTCTAATAGCACCACTAGTGACTCTGATGTATATTGAGAATTGCTTCTCAGTTGCCTGGCACATAATTGATGCTTGATAACTGTTTCCTCACTGGATGGGTGGTTAATAATATACTCGGAAAAATCCTGATGTTAGTGATTCAGCCCCAGAGGAATAACCCCAAAGTCTGACCATATAGGGCCCCGAGGACCTGTCGAGGAGGGAGGTATCAGCCCTTTGGAACATTACAGCCAGCCTTGGCCCTGGCTGTCACCCTCCCTTCGAACAGCTTTCTGATCTCACTCTGGCCTATTTATGTTTGCCCAAAAGGGGTGGAGATGAGATGCAGGTGTAGCATGAAAGCCTACATATATTTCTCCTTCTTACTTCATGTCTTCGGCTCTAAGATGTGGAGTGTAAATGGGTTCATTTCTCACACATGGAGGAACTGTAGAATGCCAGCGCCTCTGCTGTGCCTCCTGAGCTTCTTCCCTGTCATCTCACTGATGTGCAGCGCCAGCACGTCAAAGCAACTTTCCCTCTCGGGGGGATGCTTTCTCCACTAAGGTAAGCTGCCAGCAGGTGTGTGGTGGGTTATTGTCTTTGTAGTTCATACAGCCAGCTTTCTCCAGCAGATGGATAACAGAGTCATCCCAAATCTGGCTGCCCATCTCCTGGAAAGGCAGGTCACAATGCATACCACTGCTTCCCATGCGGACCCACTAAATCAGGATGATCAGTAGAAGAGCTCTCAGATCTGTACTTTCAATAGCACCCTGAGGAGCTGATGTCACCAGTCCATGGGAGCTTGGGAATCACTGCATCCTTGACATACTCTTTTCACAAAGTTGTGCTCTTTCTAGAAGAAAAGAAAAATATGTCTTAATTGGTCAGTGTAAACTGGCTTTGGCAAAAAGTTTGCCTCAATCAAGCTGCTTTATTTAGAATAAAAATTAAAGAATTGCAAATACCTCAGAGCAGTTACAATTCTTTCTACTCATCTCCACTTCTTTTCCATTAACCAGATACTACTCTCAGCCCTTAGTGGGCTTCTCATCCTCATCTCTGATTTCCTGAGTTCTCCCCTTGTGTCTGTTTGTCTTCATCACTAGTACACGAGCTAATTAGTTTCAAAGTCCTTCAAAGTTACAACTTGTGTTGACGCTAATTTGGAAAACAATGATAAGATTTACATACAACACTCTTCTCTTACCAATCATTGCCAAATATGAGACAAAATTATTAATCCATGTTGGCCAGAAGGTAACGTTGAGAATACGTTTGGACGGATGCTAACAAGGTGAGTCAACATCCTTGCTTCTTTTCCTGGAGGCTGAGGCTCGCAGCGGGGTAAGGGTTCTCCAGGCACACAACCCAACCTCCCAAATGCAGCCAAACGAACTCTTCTGTCCTTTCTTCAGGCTGAGTGGAGGTAAACAGACTCAAGGGCCAGAGAAAGGCAATCCATGTCCGTCTCCACGGTCAGATCCAAGGGACATCTAGTTGCTATCCATTGACCCTTGAGAATTATCTAGGATATCTACATGTGGGAAAGTGAATCCAGCCATTCAGTGTGGCTGGGGTAGAAGCAGACACAGGCACGCTGAGCAGAGGCATCCTGGCCAGGCCTGCCTGAAATGTCAGTCTTGGCCACCTCATTGCCTTCTCCCCTGGAGGCACTGTGGGCATTGTGTCCTTTTGGTGCCAGCAGAGGAGGTGGATGGGAGAAACCTGACCCTTTATGCCAGACACCCGGTGCAGCTGATGCAGCCTGGATCCTCTTGCCAGACGTGGCTGGCCTCCCTCCCTGTTCCAGACAGCATTAAGAAGATTGATTTCTGTTAGCCATCCATAATAGGAGGCTATAATGGCTGTGAGGGAGACACCTGGCTCGTGGACACTTTGAATGGGTGCCAGTCGCTTTGGGGGAGAGCACTAGACAGGGAGCCAGGTAAGGCTTGTCTAGCTTCTTGCTTTTCTGTTTTCTCTTCTCTTTTCTTTCCTCCCCCTTCTCTCTGATTCTCCATTTTCTCCACTCTTTCCACTCCCCATTATCTGCCTCATGGTCTGAAAATGCTCCATGTGGAAGGGATTCAGAGCCACTTTTGGCTTTGGAGGCAGATGGCCTTTCACCTAGATTCTCCTTATGCCCCTGCCAAGGTCACATGTGGGGGCTGGGCCTCTGCAGCAGCACAGGGGTGGCCCCCTCGGCTTCCCCGCGACATTCCAAGGTGACCCTCCGGCTCAGCTGAGTGCAAGCATTTCTTCCCCAAGGCGGAGGAGGGAGTAGACAGCTCGGTCATCTCAGGAACTTCAGGGTCCCAGGAGCTCAGGTTAACTGTGACTCAGTTTACGCCCCCGGCAGCCTTTTGGGAGGAGGAAAGGGAGTTTGCCTTCTGGTAGCTGAAACCAGCTGTCTAGGCTGCTGCTACCAAGGCACTGTGGTCATTGAACCTCTCCTGGGACAAGGTCTCCAGATCCCAAAGCATAGATGGCAGCTGGGGACCTACTTTTATATACCCCAGGGTCTCCCAGAGGTGCCCAGACTCTTGCCAGCCCCAGCCTCCCGCCAGTGCCCATGTGCTCAGAGACAACAGGGCTGCAGGAGGTCATGGGCTGGCCAGGAGGATAGCGACTGCAGCCCAACCCCACGCTGTAAGATCCTGCTTCTGTTTGCTGCCAGCAGTACTCAGGAGCAGAGCGAAGGCCTCAGGGAAGACAGGAGAGCCGGCTGTCACTTACAGGTGGGTGATCTGGTGGGCTCCTTCCCGTGGGAGCCAGTCTCTGGTGGAGCAGGCAGTGCTCGCTCTACATGACAGGGCTGGGAGGGACCTGTGGAGGCCACCCAAGCCACTCTCTTAGCCCAGGAAAAATGGCATCCGAAGAGTCCAAGTCTATTTTGAGCATTAAGTTCTAGTTGCTGCTGTTATTTATTAGCAGGTAGGGGTGGGGGGAAAGCCACGTGCATCCCGCCCGGCTACCCCCAGTCCCAGGAGTCACCATCTCCATGACCACCATATTTAAAATCATATCTCAGAACAAAGAGGGCTCCACACAAGGGAACCCTGCCCATCTTTCCCACCTCATGGCCTGCACCTTCAGCTCTTTGCTCCTCACGCATCAGGCTTCAGCCCCACTGCCCTCCCTCCTCTGACACTTCTGTTTACTTCCCCTGATGAATGTCAGGCCCTCACAGTTGCCTCCCGTATGGCCCTGGGTGCTGAAGGCTCCTCCCACCCAGTCACCCTCTGCCGTGCCGTGTTTGCTCTCTGCGGGGTTCTTATGGCATCCTCTGAGATGATCTTCTTGTATTTGTTTACTTTTTTTCTGAGGAGGGTCTGTCTCTTCTATAATTTCACATCCATGAGAACAGGGACTTGGTCTTCTGGTTAGCTTCCCCTGTGCCCAGTGTGGAGTAGGTGCTCACCGGCTAATAGCAGGAATGGGGAGCCTTGCCTCACGACTACAGAGGATTCCAGCGGGGGTGTCAAGCACCACCCTCTGGGCACCATTCCCACCGGCATGCCCTGGGACGTCATTTCCTAATTGACACCCCACCCCATTATGGGGTTGTGTTAGTTCACAAACTGGCTTCTGTACACAGAGGGCTTGGAGAGACTGAGGGGAGACAGACCTCTCCAGATTGGTAGGTGACAGGTTTAATAAGCAAGGGAACTTACATACAAGCCTTGTTTTGGGCATCTATGACATGACTAGATATCTTCACCCACCACCCAAATCATAAAAGTTTATACAGAGGCCTTAATGGGTTTGGTCATGTATACTGTCCAGATGGTGTCAACAGCATCTTTCTCTCTCAAGGCTGCATCCTTGAAACGGCTCCCACTGTAGGAACAGTGAGCAGAACTTACATTCCAAGGACAGGCAACTGGTGGGGGACTGGCGAGGAGACTTCATTGCCCAAGTCCAGCTTGCAGGTCAACCTTGAGCTCTTGACGACCCCCTCCAACAGGCAGATGTCACCTCTTGCTTTCTTCTCCAGGTTCTCTGGGTAGTACTGGTATCCACATTCCTGCTCCTTCCTTATGCTAAGTCACATAGCCAAGAACGGATACAAACAATTTACTCTCCAATTTAGCATGCAAACTTAAAACTTAATTCTTAAGTCAATATAATGGCATACTACAATACTAAGGCAATAGAGAGGAAAATCACTTTATTAGTCAATAAATACCTTTCAAGGAGAGTGAGTCTTGTAAAATGAAAGATGTTTTTATTCCACTAAACCCCTTGATGGGCTCTTGTCCACATGGGCAGCCGAGTGCCGAGGCAACGAGTGAGGGCAGCTGAAGGCCTGCGGAGAACAGGGATGGGCAGTGTTATCTCTGAGGCTGTTTGTATTTCTGCAAAGTAAATATGTCCTTCATCACTGCTGAATCCTCGGTGGTCTACCTCACACACCGACGGAGTGTGAGAGGTGAGTGTGTGTGTAAGGAGAGAGGACCCAAGTCTGTTTGGGTCAGTCTGGGGCTAGTGGAGATGCTGTGAGAGTCAAGCATTATACTCACGAAGCAGAAACAGAACGTGGGGGCCAGAATGGAAAACTCCCATGCGCTGCCTGTGTTCCCTCAGCTCTAGCACTTCAGGCCCAGTGGCTTGACCTCTACCTGCCAGCTTTGGGGCCCAGGGGCTTTCCCTGGGACCTCGGAGGGCTGCCATGCCCATATGCATGCCGCTGGAAGTGCTGTGGGCCTGACGCTCTCCACCCCGGCAGCCTGAACCAATGTCTGATGAGAATTGGTGCATAAATAAAGACCTCAGCTTCCTTGCCCCTTGGGTGGGGTAACTCTTAGGTATGTGTTCTACACTGGCTTCCTGAGTTTCCCCACAGGATTAATTTTTAGACACCCATGGTGGGGACTGGCTTGATAATGTACTGTTATTGGCTGTCTCTCCCCCACTGTCTTGTTTCCCCGTTCACCTGTCCATGTTTCATTCCCCTTCTGTCCTAGTGAGGTCCCTAGAAGCCGAGCCTGGAACAGCGTCTTGTTCTCATGGCTTAGTCACAGAGTGCTCTCAGGGAAGAGGAGGGAGACTGTGGGATGGGGCCAGGGAAGGGAGATGAGCAAAGCTGTGTGGAGACTGGCTTCAGTCTGATCCCCTGGGGTGCTCTGGAGCATAAAGAATGCCACAGAGTGGGTCCTCACTGGAATCAAGAGAACCTCCCTTTTGAATCCCCATTTCCTGAGGACTTCCCTGAAGGCTAGGGTGGCCAAGCACAGCCTCCAGCTGAGGCAGTGCCCATTTTGCCAAAGGCAGTGCTCCAGAAAAGGGCTCTGCTGTGAGCTGTTAGCGGCCAGCACACACAGCTGGAGGCTGGCTGCACCAGTTAGCAAAGGAGAGCATCCTGTGTACCTCCTTGCATTCGCATCGCCTCAGGGTCTGATTCTAGGGTATGGAATGAGAGATTTGCCTGGATCTCCAGGAGAAGGGAGACCCCAAACCTCTTGATAGTATATCTACATTCCTATTTGTCCATTAGGTACTGGTGGCTATTTTGGATAACTAGGGGGGAAGGGTTATTCAGAAAATAACCCCTTCTTTCTCCATCATTCTTCCTATGTAGAAAGGTACCTCTCCTCCGGGAGTGACCCAGCATCTCTTTACCAGCCTTATGGTCATTCGGCTGTGGATATGGTCTTTTCTGCCTGGTTTAACCACTCTTCTTTGCATCAGGTCTATGCAGTGAGCACTAACAGCTGAAAGGGCAAAAATGCCAGGTATTACTGACATGGCCAGTTGCTTCCTAAGCATGCCACCTACCCACTCATTAGTCTGTGGGCAGAGATATCTGTGGTGGTATCGGCCTGGCTCTCTTGACTCACCTCCTCTGCATGGTAGTCTGGCCTCTCTGGGATTCTCTGCACCACCCACCCACCTCTGTGGGGCCTCAATACCTGTCTAATCCTTGCCAACCCCTGGCCCCAGAGAGCCAGATTCTGTTTCCCATAGTTCCAGTGAGCAGCTGGTTGGGGTAGAAACATAGCACACCGTACATTTTCTAAACCTTTTACTAAAAAGGTAAAAGAACAGGTGAAATTCATTTTAATATAACCCAACAGAATGTATTAAACTTCTTAATCAATATAAAAACATGCAATCATTTCAATATGTAATCAGTATAAAAATGATCAATGAGTTTTTAAATATTTTTTCATACTAAATCTTTGAAAGCTGGTATAAATTCCAATATATTTTATACTGAAAGTACATTTCAGTTTGGATTGGGTACCTATCTAATGCTTAACGGCCACATGTGGTTAATGGGCATGACAGCCAACCTTGCCAATCTGTGGCTTATCTATTCATTGTTAGAAAAGCCAGCCATTCCGAATTCTTATTTTTCAAATGGAAGATTTCAGAAGACAAGAAGTGAAAACAGAAATTTAACCAGCATACTTTCTTTTGCATTACTGAGTCCTCGGCAGAGGTGTTAAAAAAAGACACCCGCTTTGCACTGACCTCCTTGAAAAACATTTGTGGATTTTATCATTAATAAGTCCCCTTTGGTTCTAACTCTCCAATTAGTTTTGTGATCAGCTAACAGTTTTTTATCTGGACTGTATTTCCTGTTATAATGATGAACATTTCATACCTTAGACTCTTTATGAAGAGCAAGATAAATTGCCTTCATTTCTTCTCCTTGACCAACCATATATAGCACTTCCTAAAGAGAATGATCAGATTTTGCGCTCTCAAGTGCCTATTACCTGACTTCTGAGCAAGATACATATATTCACTTCATTTTTCAGATGGGTAAACCAAAGATTTGAGCAATTACTGCACTTGTCTAATTGACTCCATTTTCAAAAAAATTTTAGAACCCAGAGTTTGCTTAATGGAGATACATGGAAATGGTTAGTATTGTGGTTTCTAAGTTTCACTTTTGGTAAAATTCAATCCTTAAAATGATTGGATTTTTTAAGAAAAGGACTTTGGTTCACTGCTGCATCCCAGTTTCATTGTATGCATTCAATAAATATTTTTGAGTAAATGGATGAGTTGTACCATCTCTTCATTTAGTTTTACTTAGGTGGTCATCTCTTTACTGCTTTTAAAACATTTCTAAGCTTAATATTTTAAAACAATAGTTCCTCATATAAGCTTTTTTAAACAGCAAATTCTTTTTAGAGACAATTCAGAACAAATAAAAAATACACTCAATACATGCACACACACACACACATACTTTTGTTTTCTCTCATTTGTTCTGCACCTTTCCTTTTCACAGAATGCTTGGTTTTGAAGATCTACTCACATTAAGCAGAAATAGTTCCACATTGCTTGTTTTACTTTTGAATAATATTTAGTAGTATGGCTGGATCATAGTTTAGTCATTTCCTTAATTAATAGCATCCTCAATTTTTTTTCTATTTTAAAATTTGCCGTGCTGAACATCTCTGCACACCGCTTCCTTAGCTTTTTCTCTCGGTTAATGCTGAGCAGTGAAACTGCAGTTCATAGAAGTGCCCAATGTAAGATTTTTAAGATACTGCCAAAATGCCTTACAGGATAAAACTGCAATTTGTGCTTTTACGGTCCATCTGCCCACATCCATGTTTACATTTAATATTTAAAAAAAGCTTGTTTTACCAGCCTGTTGGGTGAAAAATTATAGTTCATTTTGAGGATGTAAACTTGTTATTGTAAGTATATACAAAATAATGAATATAATGTACATATTAACATATGCATGTCATCACATACAATCTATTAATACTTATCATTCAGCTGAATATTAGTATTGCCTTAGGAGCACCTTTTCAGTAGTGCATCAGTAATTCATCCATTTTGCTTTGAATATGAATATACCACGACTTATTTTTTTGTTCTACAATGATGCACATTTGAGCTGTTTCCCATTTTTTCTATTATGAATTGTGCATCCATGAGCTTTTGTGGGTATATCTCCTGGTGCACATATGCAGAAGTGTTGCTAAGGCACACCTAGGTGTGAAATTGCTGAGTCCTAGGGGATAGTGGAGACTGCTAATTGTCCACCCAAATCCATTCTCCCCATCTTCACACATGGCGTACAGCTAGACATCTTTCCCAGCCTCCCTTTTAGTTAGGTTCGGCCATGTGACTAATTTTGCATCAATGGAACTTAAGCAGCTTTGCATTTTGCTACTTTGGGATCAGATCTTAAGGCAATGGGTATACCTCCTCCGTGCTCTATTTTCTCTTCCTACCAGCCCAAACCCAAATGTAGTGATGACTCAGCTTCCGTTGTTAGAAAATGAGAGAGTCGCAGGTAATGGCGAAGCAATGACTTAGAAAGAACTGGGTATACCTGAATGACCATGAAGATAAAAGTTGTTCCACTCATCAGAACAGTAAACTTTGGGACTGATACGTGAGAGCAATCAATTCTTTACCTTTAAGCTATTTCATTGTTCATATTTTTTTGTAGCATCTTTATTATGGCAACCTGTACTTACTTTAATTACTACGTAAGGAAGCACATGTTAAACTTCATGAAGTAATGCCATACTCCTATTCAAAATGTTTGGACCAACTGACACTTCCATTAGCAATGTGTGAAAGTTCCTATTGCTCTATATCCTACCAACACTAGCAATTGTCTGGCTTTATTATTATTGTCTGTTGGTTGATAAGAATAATATCTTGGTATTGTTCTCACTTGCAAATGAGATTGTGCATCTTTTCAGATGTTGTTAGGTTGTTCATATTTCCTTTTATCTGAAATTTCTATTAAAATCTTTTGCCCTCTTTAATACTTGGATTTTTTTTTATGTGGCCAAATACATATAACATAAAATTTGTATTCTAATTAATTTAAATGGACAATTCAGTGGCATTATGTTCACAATACTGTGCAACCATCATTACTATCTATTTCAACACCCTTTCATCATCCCAAACAGAAACTGTACCTATTAATAAATAATTCCCCATACCCTTTTCCCACAGCCCCTGGTAACCTCTGATCAACTTGCTGTCTTCGTATTCTAGATATGTCATTTAAACCAAAGCTTATACTATTTCTCCTTTTGTGTCCAGCTTAAAAATATGGAATACTTCATGAATTTGGATGTCATTTTTGCACAGGGGCCATACTAATCTCTGTAGGGTTCGACTGAATTGCTTTGAGGTCAGGTAATGTGATCCATATGACAAATTATTTGGTCTTGGTTGAGACTTACTTTGTTGCCTGGAGAGTAGTCCAATTTTGCAATAGTTCTACTTGAGAATGTGCAGTCATTAGTGGTTGGGTGGGGTTCTTTATACCTCCACTAAATTAAGTTGGGTAGTTTTATTGTTCTAGTCTTCCACTTACTTACCAATTTTCATCTGCTTGACCTATAAATAACCAAATGAGGTATATAAAAACTTTTCTCTTTAATGATAGATTTGATGATTTCTCCTTTGAATTCTGCCTTTTCTTCTTTGTATCATTTGAGGTCATGCCTCAGGTGCATAGAAATTTAGAATTTATATGTCTTCCTAAAAAATTATTCCTTCTGTTATTGTGTAGTGTTTCTTTTATTATTAATAATTCTTTTTTCTTAATGTTTAGTTTTATGGTATTAATCTAGCTATACCAGATTTTTTAAATTAATATTTCCTCATACATCTTTCTTATCCATTTACTTTGAAAATATGTGAATCCTTCGGTTTTCAGTGTGTTTCTTCCAATGTATATACTGAATTTTCTTAACCAATCTGATGGTTTGTCTTTTAAAATAATGAGTTTATTTCATTTATATTTATTATGTTACTAATACGTTTATTGGGATTACTAGTATATATGGATTTATTTCCATCATCTTATTTTTTGCTGTATGTGTGCTGTTTTTCTATATTTTTTCTCTTGGCCTACTTTCCATTGTATTGATTAAGTTTCATTATTCTCCCTTCCTCCTACTGCTTATCTGGAAATGGTTGTCCTTAACATATTAAAGCATGGTTGACTTCATAACATCTAAAACTACCCAATATATTTACCTGTCTCCAAAATGGTACCAGCATTTTAGAAAACTTTTAGCCTTTTAATTCCTGTCTTAGATGTGGTGTTCTTATTCAGTATTTTAGTGTGATACTGTTTTTATAAACCCCAAAGATTTACCTGCATGTTTACCAGTTCCTTTATTCATTATTGTTTCTTTCATCTTTCTTTGCTCTTCTGAGTTAATTTCCCTTATTCACAAACTGTTTCTTTTAGTAGATCTCAGAGACAGTATTTTGGTGGGAAACTCTTTAGTCTTGCATGGAATGTCCTTATTTTGCTTTCAGTCTTGAAACAAATTTAGCTGGATATAGATTTTAGGTTATGTAGTTTCAGGTTAATAGTTATTTTCTTTCTGTGCTTAACATTTTGCTGCTTAGAAGACTAATTGTCATTTCTTACAAGTAACGTTTCATTCCTCTAATTACTTGTAAGAATTTTTCTGTCTTTGGTGTCATGAAATTTCATTATGAATCTGAATAATTCATTTCCTTCATCTGTTCTGGGAATTTATCTGCCATTTTCTCTTAATATTGCTTATTCCCTCACCTCTGCTTTTTTCTGTTATTTCCTCTTAGTATTTAAAATATATATAGCCTTCTTTTGCTTCATACGTATTTCTCAACCTGTTTGAATGTTTTATATCTCTTTACTTTTCTGTGTTGCATTATAGTTAATTTTCTCAGATTTAACTTGAAGTTCAGTAACCTCTCAGGTATATTTAACCTCTTAAACCCATTTGCTTAGTTTTTACTTTCCTTTTCTGTTTGGTTCTTTATCAAAGTTATAGATTCTATTTCTATGGTGTCTTATTATTTTAAATATTGATATTTAAGAGACTTTCTCTGGTAGTTCTATTATATGAAGGGTCTACTCCTATCTGTTTTGTCTGCTGAATTTTGTTCATGGTAGATTATTTGTGTTCTAGATTTTGGATTGTGAGTTCATGTGTGACAGGGCTTGATCTGTGGAAATCTTACATAAGGTGTGTTTCTGCACTTCCTTCTACCAATCTATTTATAGCTAATTTTTTTCAATTGAGTTCATGGCTTAGGAGATCTGAGATCAAGTCAGTATAAATTTGAACTCAAACCCATGTAAATGAGGGCCTATAATAAGAATTCTGAGGGGAGATTATTTATTCTCACACCCTGAGTCCAGGCTGAGACTCAAGCTTTCTTTTTCTCCTCTATGACAGTGGGTAAACCTTTCTCTCATTCTTTCAATGAAGGCGCTGCAATTTGAGGCCTCAGCTTTATGCAGGGGTCTCCATTCCAACTATCTGTCTTGGACTCATTTGAAGCCTTGTTTCCAATTGATCTACATTAAAATACAGGCCATTAGATTTTCCAGACCACGGATTAATCCTTATACACACTGCAGTATAAGCTCCCACACTTAACCATTCTGGATTTTAGAACTTTGTTTCCTTGAGTACTTCTTTGTTTCCAGGCTTTTGGGGACACTTCTTATGGGCAGTGCAATATATAGAAAACAAGCTATTTTCCATATCATTGAGTTTTTCTAGATGTATTTAGCAAGAGTTTAGCATGTTAACCTGTAATACTACCACAATGAAAATTATTTTTTTACTATTTAATTATTTCTTCCTTTGTGTTAGGTACTATATGTAATGATATTATTTTTTAGCCAGAGTCTTTTTAATCAAGATTCCATTCATTCACATTTGTTGTTGGAAATGATTTATGTCTTTTCTTAGAAATTCTTACTGTTTAAACACATAACTTCCCTTCTGTTTATTTAATTCTTTTTCATTTCCTTTTTTTTAATCATATGGGTTGTATTTTGTTTTTATGTTCTCCAGTATTTTCAAAAGCATGTATAGTTCTTTAAAGTATATTTGTGAAAACCTTTAACTAATTAAAACTGTTTTTAAACAACCTATAACTATTTTAAACCAATTTCAGTATTTGTAGGAGTCAAATATTACAAAAAAAAAAGCTTCCTATGTGGACAAGGAATTTCACATAACTCTGCTCACCCTCCTTACATTCCCCTTCTCTTTGGTCTTAATATAATTTCAGCTATTACATTTAAGTTTTCATAATTAGAGTTTTAACAACATGTATATTCTTTCTTGGGACTACTTTTGACATTTTAATTCAGTTTAAAAGCAGTTTACAAACATTTAGACATCTATTTTAATTAATTTTATTGCTTACCACAAAACCTCATTTTTTTGTCATTTGGAATACATTTTCAAGTAATTTTTTTCTAAACTGTTACAAATTTTCTGAGACCTGAAAATGTCTTGCTTTCAGCCTACTGGAAATATATTCTTTTGTGTCACAAATTTCCCCTCATAAAACTCTATAGCTCTGGTTCCATTTTCTTTTGAATAAGTGTTAGGAAGTTAACTGTAGGTGATCTGTTTTTCTATGTGCCTATTTGTGTGTACTCTTGGATAGATGTAATTTCTTTAAAACAGTCCTAGAAAAACATTGCCTAGATATGACTATTAGGTTTTTATTCAGCTAAGAAAAGTTCTTTTATAGTTTTGCCATTACTTTTGTACTGGTATCTCTTTTAGGAACTCTAAACTCTTACAAATGCATCTAGGGACTCTTTCAGGTCCCCAGCCCCTTGCAAGCACTGACACAATTTTATGTATGTTATGTCTCCATTTCCTGTTTTTCATATGTTTTGTATTCTCTCTCAATGTTTTTCCTTTTCTGTCTATTTTATATGCATTCTTGGTAAGGTTCTCCAGTTTGTCTGCCACACCATCCATTCAATGTTCAGCAGCTACAGACCTGCTCTTTACCTCCACATCAATATGGAGTTTCGCTCTGACACTGCATTTCTGTTTCCTTAAAACCCTTCTCTATCACTTTCCTTTCCTTTCTCTCATTCTGCTGCCTTTCCTGCTTAACCTGTTTTCTTGTCAGCTTGTTCCTTTTCCATGGAGTTGTCTTCATGCATGCTAAGAAGCTTCCTGAAAATGCCTCTTAACTCTGCAGAGCATCATTTTCAAAAAAGATGTCCACCTTCTGGGTCTTGGTGGTACTGTTTCTTCTCTTTATTCTGCAGTGTTCGCAGGCCCCTGGGCTGACTTGAACCCTCTTTACTCTTCAGGGAGAGACTCAGTGCTTGCTGTTTTCTGCTTGGCAGGGTGAGCAGACTGGTCTTGGGCTCTCCAATCTCTCTGCTTGCTTGATGGTTGCATCACCTTTTTAGGCCTACCCTGGAGGGCCAGCCAGTGTTTAACTGCCTGTTGCCAACAGGCTTCATCTAGTGTCCATCTGCTCTTCTGAGGTGGCATCTTTCTGATTGCCTGGTGCTCTGATCTGATGTATCACAGGAAAACTACACTCCTGAATCCTATAGTTATTACGGTGCCTGTTGCACCCCCTAGCCCATTCTTCATCTCCAGAGGGCACTGGGTCTTTATCAGCCCACCTGTCTGCCCAACTATCTTGCTCATTTTTAGGCTCTTCCTGAGTATACGAAGACCTACACTCAGGAGGGGAAGGGAAGGGAAGGGATGACCAGGGGAAACTGTTTTTCGTTTGGTTGGAAGATGAAGCAACAATGGTAATGGACCTTTACTCTAGCTAGTAGAGATCCTGGTGTCTGAGTCACGTCTTGACAGAAAGAAATTACAACATATCTTCCTATTTATTTCCTTAAAGCAGGCTCTTTATAGAGGATGCCTTGGCACATGTCTTGTGTGTGCTTGATAGGTTTTTCTCCATCCAGCTTCATCTGCCTTGTAAGTATTGTCACTTCCTTCCACATCCTGGCAATTAGGTTGTCTGTCAGTGTTCATCCACCTTGTTAGTGTGAGTTTTCATATTTGTATTTGCTGGGATATCTTCTGGAGAGACAAGGAGAGGCTCGTTGGGAGCCTCTAGCTAGAGGCCATTTTGTATAGTAAGTCCCACAATGCATTTCATTGTCTGTCTTCCTTGGAAGACCATGAGATCCTTAAAGGGACGGGCTGGGTCACAGACATCACTGGGTCTCCAGCACCTTGCGGGGAACTGGCACTGAATTGCTGCTCAAAAAATGTTTAAAGAACAAAAGAGGGAGAGGAAGCCTTTTGTTATGCATCTATTAGCCATTGTTAAAGATTTTTAAATGACTCATAAATGGTCCACCTGCTGCTCCAAAAATAATTAATGAAAATATGTCTTGCCACTTAAGAATCTAATTAAAGGTAGTTGAGGTCATGGAGTGTATAACTAGACCTTTCATTTATGCAGTTAAGTAATATTTAAAAAGAAAAAGATGGGATAAGGGGGCAACTTAAAATTTTCTCAAGTACAAGACACCCATATGATCCTTCTCAGGATGGTCACTATTTGTCTACACTCTCTACCACTAAGTAGGATGAAGAAAACAGGCTTAAACTATAACGAATGGGATGTAGATTAGAGGCAAGCAAAAACTTTCTAATAGGGCAGCTTCATAATGTGTAGAATTATCAAAGGAAGCTGTGTAATTGCTTTCACTAGAAATCCTTTCCAACCTTTTACACACAAAACTGTTTAGAGGTGGGGAGAACTGGTTGACTACCCCCAAAACTTTCCAGCCAGAGTGTCTCTGAGCCTTAGCAAAAGGGTCAAGTCACCCTTGGGTGCCTGAAAGCCCTCAGCTGCTGGCTTGGAGGCAAGCATCTGTCGCTCAGAAAGGAGTGATTTAGTGATATCAAATAGCTGGGTGATTAATCAAGGAAACAAGTGAGCATTTGACATCAGAGAGGAAAAAAATTGCCAAGGAGATGCTGTAGGGGAAATATTTACCCAGGCTTGGATTCTCAGGCTAACGGTGCTTTAGGGATATTTACAAATCATAACCCATTGCAAGAGAGAGATCAATCTTCTGAATAGCTAAATTAATATTTAGCTTGCTCAAGAAAAGTCAATCCCCTGGGTTATTAGGGAAATTAGCAGAAGTCCTAAACTGACACTATTCTTAACTTGAACCATCAGCGTGCTCTGCAAGTCATCAATACTGTTCTCATACCCTCCTGAGTTGATGTGCCCCAACCTCACCCCACCCAACTCCTCTGATCCCTCTTACTTTTTCCCTACCTCCTTCTCTTCTTGCTAAGATCCCTCCCTTCAGAGAAAGCCTGACATAGATGTCCAGAAGAACAAAAAGCCTCTGAAGCTCCATCCCCTGACCACTCTCGTACTTTCCCACTTGGGTGTCCCCTGAGACGGCCTCAGAGCACAGTTTTGAATTCCTAGACCAAGAACAGAGACTCCCATTGTCCTACTGTGGACCCACCTCATCCCTACTGGCTTAAAATCCTCAGGGGTGGGGCTGGGGATCAGAAGATACTAAGTTGGTAATTTTTGTGTTATTTGCCTGGCACAGGTTGAAAGATCCTGGCAGAGCTCTCCTTGAGCTCTCTGGCCACATGCTCTCCACAGTCCTTCCAGGAGGGGGGTCTTGCTGTTGGACAACAGGCAGTTCTGTCTCCAGTGAGGTCTAGAAAAGCCACTCAGTATCCACACAAAGAGAAGTAGCATGAGACTGGGTCACAGAGACACCAAGCCTACTGGGAGAAGTGGGGTTTGGCTAGAAGTAGAGGGCAGGGAGTTCATTCCATTTCAGTTTTGCATGTAAATGTCCAGTGCGGTGCTTGTGTGCTCAACAAACACAAGCCACTCCCCTTATGGCCACCTTGCTTTGTTCTCCAGGCCTTCTCACCACCTGGTATGCTATTGCCTCTGTTGTCACCCTTCTCCACAACACTGTAAGTTCTCTCAGGTCGGGGCCCGTGTCTACTCCATTGCCTAGAGCAGAGTCTGTCTGGCTCACCGTTGCTACTCAAATATTTGTGGAATAAGGGGGTGAGTGCATGACTGGCCAGGTGCAGGGAAAGCAGAGCCTGGGCGTGGGTGTGGGGACAGCCAGGGGATCAAGCTGGCTGTGCGGCCCATGCCCAGAGGGAGGCTGGCGGAATCTGAGCTGAGAAGGCAGGGTGCGGGGAGCTTGTGGAGAGATCTGGATGTCACGTCAGAATGGTTGGTCTTTCTTTACCAGACAGTGAGGAGCCACTCGGTGTTTGTGCTGGGAAGAGATAAGATCAAGCTTGGCTTGTGAAAGACTAGTTTGGCAGCAGAGCGCAGAACGACCAGAGTGGGGAGAGGCCAGAAGGTGGGCAACCACTTAGAGATTTTCCACTTGCCTGGGGAAGGAAGGCAGTGTGGGCTGGAACCGGCACAGGTCATGGACTGGGGACAAGGGCAATGGGACAGAGATGTGACAGACGGGGACTTTGCCCTGTGTGCCTCTCAAAAGACTGATAAAGGAGAGAAAAGAGTCCGAGACTCACCCACCCATCCTTGAGGGGAGGGCTGGAGGTGGATGAGCAGGTAAAGTGACGAGGAATTGTCCAGAGACCTGGGGAACAGTTACAAGAGCACAGCTTGGGGGGAACCTCTTTTGAGAGTTGAAGAGGTAACAGTAAGACGTGTTGAGACAGGTGAGAGAAAAATGGGGACCTTGGAAACTGAAGCAAGAGCTCTGGGTCAACTGCTGGTGAGGGTCCAGGAGGATGATGGGTGACCGGGAGTGAGTCATTCCCAGGGTGACAGCTCCAGAGATGCTGGGACAGTTGGCGGTGTGTTGGGGCAGAGGGCAGCTGGCATGGCGTTGGGGAAGATGGTGAGGAAGTAGAGAGAGGCCAATGGGATCTTCCCTTCAGATGCTGAGGCAGGGTGGGATGGAGGGGCAGGGAGAGGGAGGCAGGCTGCGGCAGAGCAGGGAAAGCCAAGCAGTTTCAGCATGGGGAGACAGGTCTGGCTTTGACAGAGTGGGAGCCATCCCAGCAAAGGAGACACTTAACATAAGAATGGGAAACTGATTTAGCAAAGCTCAGGAAGACAGAGAGCAGGGAATGGGTCGTGGCATCTGCTCACATGTAACTCATTAACAACTATGGGAATGGCATGGTGGGGAAAAGGCACCTGCTGATGCTGGCTGTTAGGGGGGCAATGGAAAAAGGTTCTCCCTGACTCTGTAAGACCGGCCCATTACCGGGTGGTTGGGAGGGGGTGGGGGTGGAGCTCACTTCTCCAGCATAACATTACTGCTGCAAGGCCATCTTGACCTAGAACACCCAGGCTATCTCCAGAGTCAGGAAAAGAGAGCCGAGCTGTGGGAGCTGGGCCTGGGAGAATGGCTCCTTTCTCCGGTGCCTGGCCGCTTGTTACTGCCCATGCAAATCCTTCCAAGCCTCGCTCAATGCCTTCCGAAGTTAGGGTGCTTCCTCTGTGCCTCAGCTTGCATAGCCTTCTTCTGTGGTACTGCATTCTCTGCTTTGTGTAGCCAGATGTGTATATCTCTCCCACCTCTTCTGGGGTCAGGGTCCTCTGTGGATGCTCACAGAATGCACTGGAAAGTGAGAAATAAAGGCAGCCAGAGACTTCTGGAGGACAGGAGCAGCAGCGAGTTGGACAAGAAGCATATCCGGAGTCCTGCACACACTGCAGCCGCTGCCCACAGATTCTCTGAGCCTCATTCATTCATTCATCAGATATATACCATCACCTTCATCTGCCAGGTGCTGTTCTAGGCACCGGGTATTCGGTAGTGAGAAAAGCCCACGAATCCCAAGAATGCAGACCCCATTCTTATAAGGGGAGACCCACAATAAACAAAATTGATTAATACAAAGCACACTGTGTTAGAAGGTGAGTGTTAAGGGTGGGAAGGATAGGGTGTGTTACGGGGGTTGCACTAAATAGGGTAATCAAGGTAAGTCTCACTGAGAAGACGAAAGAAGACAAATCTGATTATTTAAAGCCCACCCAGTCCTGTTGGGCTAAAGGGTAAAGGGCCTTAACCGGCTCCTTCGCCAGGCTCCGGAGCTCCAGGGCGTGGGGAGCTGGGGCAGCGGGTGCGGTTCTCCGAGAGCACCGCGAGAGGGAGCCCGGCCCCCTCCTAGCGTCTTCCCAGCCCTCCCGCACAGCCTTGCAAGCAAAAGTTTTTCTTAAACTAACAATGCCAGTGTGAGGAGGTGCTCGCGCCTGATTGGACGGGGGAATTTTGCAGGTTTGATTCCTTGATTGGACAGGAGGTGTTAGGGGTGGGGAGAGAGTTGATGGTGGGGGATCCCGCTCCCTCCCGCGTCAGTCTGGCCGGCTCCGTCCTCTCGTAGGCTCTTCAGTAGCTCGCAATGTGACACCAGGACGCACACGCACTCGCGCGCTCTCCCCAGCTCGCACTCCCTCGCCCTCTCTGTCTCTCACACACACACGCAGGCACACACCCACCTCTCCCATAAACACACACACACACATGCACACCCACACCCACGCGCGCCCGCACCGCCCCACGCGCGCACACTCCCGCCCACGCCCACGCCCACGCCGCGCTCCGGGGAGTCCGGTCCCAGCTAGAGCGCGAAAGGATACGGAGAAACCACCGGCGGGGAGTGCAGCGGCGCCCCGGGACGCGGCGTCCTCCCCGCGTTGCCGCCTCGGCTCGGGATCGGCCTGGGGGCCGCCGGCAGGCGATGGCCCGGGATTGCTTGCTGCTGCTCCTTCTGGCATCCGCAGTGGCCGCGATGGAAGGTAACGTACCCTCCGCGGAGCAAGTTGGCGGCTGGCGGCTGTATCCCCGGGGCTTCTCTGGCTGCTTCGCGTAGCCCGAATCCCGCGACCCCAGCAAGGCTGTTTGGGAGCCTCGGCCACGGCCGAGCGCGGGACTGGGGCGGCACCCACCGGCTCGCCCGCCCCCCGGCTGGCTCTCGGCGCCCGCAGCTGGTTGGCGGCGCCCTCTGGCAGCCCGGGTCTCCCGCAGCCTGGGCTTGGGAGAGCGCGGAGCCCGCTGCATTGCGGTGCAATTTCATACGGCCGGACGGAGCTGGGCGTTGGGGACGAAGGGTAGCCTCCGGCCAGCCCGCCCGTGGAGCGCGGGCTTCTGTGCACTCCCTATCCCGGCACGGTTGCGTTCAGGCGGCCGCGCGCCACCGCTCCTTTTCCTCCGCTCGGGCTCCACCGGCTCCTGGACTGTCGGCTCGGCGGGCCGGCTCTCGCGCGGGGTGGAGAAGCTCTGCCCTGGTACCCTGCCAGTGGCCGCCGAAGGAGAGGAGCTGAGTTCCCTGAGTACCCTCGGGTGACCGCTGGCGGTCCGGGACCTGAGGGGCTGCACCTTTAACGGGCCATAGAAGGGGGGCGGACACCTTTGTCGGCTCCTGAGCTGGGAAAGGGTGGGGTGGGTGGTCGGTCCTGCTGAAACTCGCCCAAACACCCCCGTCGCCTCGGGAGGGAAAAGCCTTGGCGGCCGGGAGCCGACGGGCAGTAACGCTCTCCCAGCTACAGCCTTGGCTTTGCCTCCGGCGGTGGCCGGGCAAGCGCGCTCCGCGGGCACCGCGCCTGGCGCGGCAGGGAGCTCCCCGCTCCGCGGTGCTCTCGAATCCCTGTGGGAAATCCCTGCCCCGCTCCCCGCCTCCCGCCCTCTTCCCCGCCCCCAGTCCTCGCAACCCGGCCCTAGAGCGGACAGAGTTGCCGGGATTGAAACAACTCCTGGGAGTGATGCGCCGCGGCATCCCGGAGCGCACTCCCACTTCCCTGGGTCGGGCTACGAAGGACGCAGCTCCTGGCGCCCGCGCCGCGTTCCACGCTGAACCGCCCCGCCGGGCTGACGCAGTTCCCACTAAACTGCTACAGGTTGCTCAGAGGACCCCTTCCACACACACACACACCCTACCAAAAAAACCCCAACGTTTTTCAGCGCTCTGGGCCCCTCCGGATAGTGCTGTCCTTCTCCAAAGGAAGCGGGGACATTCGGCGCTCAGAGGCGGGGCCGATACCCTCACCTTGTGGTGAAGACACCATATCCCGCGTTCGTTCTGGTGGAGGCGCAGGGATGAGGTGATTAATGCCTAGAAAGCTCTCGCTTGCTTTTATAAAGGTATTTTTTTTGTCTGCCCATGCTTCCCGGTGCCCTTTCCGGCTGCTGGTCTTTGTGCGGAGGGGTTTGCATTTTGGAACGCGCAGGGACTGAACAATGTGGAGCGCGATCGGCACCCCGAGCAGAGATGGTTGGGTTTGACTTATTGAGGGCCCAGTGCGGGAGCAGTTGAAATAGGACACGCGAGGCGCCGTGCGCTTACAAACTGGTCAGGACAACCTGGGTGAGCGAGCTTTTGCAACCGGCGAGGCGACACTGGACTTTCAGCAGTGGGACCGCGCGTCCTGCCCGCAGCTCTCCGCGCCCGCCGGTGGGTCTCGGGCTGGGCCTCGGAGAGCAGAGAGGTTTCCTTTGGGAGCCTGGGAGCCTAGCCCCGGCATTGGGTCTCCATGGATGAAGGAGGGCACATAAATGCAAGCGAAATTGTTTGGGGAGCAAGTGTGTGGGGACCACACCAGGCGTCTGGATGCGTGCGGTTTCCTCACTAGACCCCTTCTTGACTAGCTCACACTGTCTTCGAGGCTGAAGATGCCCGAGGGAGGGAGTGTGCCTACCGTTGTGCCGGCTTCAAGGCCTGCGTACACCCAGGTCGTCTGGGGGCGGCCCACGTTGGGAGATCAGTGGCCCTTCTCTCCACGCAGCTAAGAAACTTTACCAGTAGCTTGATAAAAGCAAGCGACTGTCTGGGCTGAACGTCTTTCCAGCAAGGGTTAAAAGAAACACCACATTCAGCAGAATATTAAAGCAGCACCATGGTCCCTGCTCAGTGCTTAGGGATAGTACACACCATTCACTCCTGTCTCTCCTCGAATGAACACAGGCAGGCTCATTTTCTACCCTCCACACACGGAGCTGCCTTCTCGCCTGCCTGGCTGGGCTGGAGCCAGCATCATTCGTTTTGCGATGAGTGAGGAATAATTATCAGGAAAGCGGATCAATGAGCTGCCGACGCAGACATCAGATCCCTCCCAAACTCAGCTGTGGCCAGGGGGCGCCTCTCCCTGCTGATTTGGCAACTTATGTGTCTGTCTGTCTTCTTTCCTGCGGGGATCTCTGGTGGAATTTCAGTAGGGCCTCCTCACCCAGGGCAGGTGGCACCAAGACCAGGCAGGTCCTCAGGCAGACCAGAACAGGGACAAAGGGACAGCAGCCATCACGGGCCAGAGGCAGGCAGGGCCTTATGAGGCCTCTGCCTGGGTGGGAGGAAGGAAGAAAGGGGTGGGGAAACCTGGGGTGAGGGAAACCCACACTAAATAGAGCACCCCTTCCCTCCTCTGCCTTGCCCTTGCCATTTCCAGCCAGCGGCTCTGCTCTGTGGGGAGAGGATGGCACTGCAGGGAAAAGGCCCTCTGGGGCTTTTTAATCTATTTTCAGAGGGGAGCAGGGAGGGCTGGGACGGGGCCTTCTGCCCGCAGAACCAGGTCTCCTTCCTCAGGGCCCAGATCATCAACCGCCTATTCAAGCCCATGTCTTCTCCCACTGGGTCTGAGAGCCTGTAGAAAAGGGGCTGCAGGTGTATGGAGGGAAGGCAACCACCTGCATTAGCTGAGCTGCCCTTTGACCTGTGGCCTTCAGGCCAGGGTCTGAATACCTCGGCTCCTCTAGGTGTTTCTGCAGCAGTAGGGACATGGTGGGATGGCAGCAGACACCCCTCCCTCAGAGTGGAGTGTCCCTGGGCTAAGCACTTTGGTCCTTGCGGGAGGCAGCAATCTGGAAGGACAGCTCCCAGCATCTTCCCAGCCTCACCCCCATGGTCCATGAATGACCTTTTACCTGCATATGGCCTCCGTGTTGGGACACTGGGTGACCAGAGCACCCCCAGGGAGATCTTGATATGGCGAGCTCAGGACTTTACTCAAGGCTCTGTGGTGTGGCCTAGAGGGAAGTCCAGAGCTCGCCACTCTCGAGTGTGCACATGTGTTTGATTTGGTGGTAGATTTCTCAGGGATTAATAAATTGTGGGTTCTCAGTAGCGCATGACCATACACCTGAGTTACTATACCCTTTTGTGGCGTACACCACCTTGAAATTCAAGGGCACTGAATTCCATTGTATATAGTTAAGTCTTTATTACAGGTTTATGGTGAAAACCCCCCAACCTCAGCCCATGTGTCTACAACAGGCCACCTCACCAGGCAGTGATTGGCTGTTTCTGCATTTTCTGTTAATATTTGTTTGCTGTGTGTACATCTGTTCTGGGTATCCAGGAGTGTGCATGAGGCTATAAGCAGTAGCAGGCGCCAGAGATTTAAAAAAAAATGTCTAGGAGAGAAAAGTAAATTTGAGAAAATTCGATCTATCCATTAACTGATTTTATTTTCTGTGCATTGTGAAAGGTAGTTATTACTTAGTGTTTGTGGAAGACCCCCTCAAGCCGGTGATTGGAATGCTGGTAAGGTAGGTAACACAGCTCTTGACAATTGCTTGAGAAAAGTCTTGGCAGAGTAAACAACTGCAGAGGTCAGACATGGCCCCAGCCCCAACCTTCTGGATTGGTAGAGCAGTGCTGCCAGTAGCTAGTGACGCCCAGAAGCATGGGGAAGGCCCGCCGGTCACAGAGGAGCCTCTCCCTTTGTTGGGTCCTCAACAGATGATCTCCTTCCTTTTGTTGATCTGTGCAGGCCTGACCTCTCAGAGCCCCTACCCTCACTCCTCACAAAGAGGGGTCCTAATTACCAACATGTGTTTTGGGGAAAGCCCAGCAGGCAGAGGCATGATATAGCATTAAAAATTTTTTTTACCCATGAAGAAGTGACCTTTGTCAAAGCAAATTGGACCAAAAAAGGAGGGTGGTGCCAGAGAATGCATGACATCACCATGACTCCTTTCTTTGTATCTACTATGTGGATTCCTCTCCCACCCCCTGCCTCAATTTACCAGAAACTACCAATTCTCTAGTTGGTTGACTGAATTTCATAAACTCAGGGCAGTGGAAGAAATTTGCTGGGTCAGGAATGAGGTCTGGCCATGGTGATGAGGCTGGAGGCCATGTGGGGTGGGGACAGATGGCTGGCCCTTGAAGCCAGAACATTCCACCTGGCTTCTTCATCTCCCAACTCTTATTGCTTGGGAAAATCACTCAGTCTATAAGAACAGTGTCTTTCTGTGTACAGTGAGTCATGATGGGTTACGAGGATATACCTGTACTAGTTTAAAAAAAGATGCTGTGGAGTCAAAGACACGTTCATATTATGAAATTGAAACAATTGTCTACAGCTATTCCCTAAGAGCTCTTAGTAATGCCAAGATTCAGAAGCATGGTATTTTCAAGGATAGCCAGAATGGAGGAAATTTTGAAAGCCCAAAGAGGGGAGTATCATCTCAGGCAGTGTGGTTCTCAGGCTTCAGGAAGCTTCTTGGCACCTGGGCAATTTGCTATAGACTCCTGAGCTCTAGTCCCAAAAGTTCAGCAGGTCTGGACAGACCCTGAAAATCTGCATTCTGATCTCCCAGAAATCCTGATGTAGGTGCTTCCTAGAAACACTGCCCAGGGTAATGGCTTTAAACTACACTGCAGTCAGAAATCCTGGGCAAGTCTTGCTCCACTTTGCACTTACTGAGTCAGAATGGCCTGGGCATCTGCATTTTTAACAAAGGGCCCCAGTGATTCAGATGCAGGCAGCCTGGTACCAGTATATTTGGGAACTGTTGGTAATAGCTAACAGTTAATAGAAGATGTTTCTCCAGGGGCTTTACATAAGTTAATTCACTTCATCTTTGTGAGAACCCTATCAGGTAGGGGATATCATCAATCTTCCTCTCCCACTGTCCAGATGAGAAGACTGAGGTACAGAGTAGTTAAGTAATTTAATAAGGTCACATAGCTGGTAAGTGGCTGGTGCATTTGAACCCAGGTGGTCAGGTCCTGGAGTCTATGTTCTTAACCCCTCTCCCTTACTGCACCACTTCTGTGGGCTTCGCATGAGGAAAGGGTCAGATAGCTGAATGCACAGATGGGAAGAATTCTGGTGCTGATTCAGCTGCTGGGCCCTGGGTACTTCACTGATTACCGAGGACTCCATGTTTCTGTGGTGCTGGGAGAGGAGATGAGCAAAACGTTCAGATCATCTCAGTGCCCCAGCTTGAGCACCAGTTTCTCTGTAACTTCCTTCTTGCCCCTTCTTCTCACCTCCCACCCGTACTCCCACACCGCACACACACAGACAGGGCAGGGAACCTGCACCGCAGCATGGCTTCTGGTAACGAAGATCTATAGAGGGGCTGGGAGCATCTTTGCTCCTCTAATAGCTCTGACTAGCTCTCCCAGGGAAGAAATAATAGGACAAGTGTTCTCAAAGGAAACAGGCCAGGGCACTCTGTGCATCCTGGGGACAGTGAAAAGGCCACACAGGACCCTGACCTGTTCCCACCTGACCATCTGAAGCACATCCTTGCACCTGGATTCTAGGAGTCTGTGTTCCTTGGAAGAGCTCCCTTTATGTTTCTTCTGTGCTAGCCACTTAAGCAACCTGAATATTGCTATCAGATTTCCATGTCTCCAAAGGTGGTGGAGAAACAGTACATTGGATGTCTGCCCTTCTGAGGAAATTACTACAGTAATAAAGTAATGCCCTGGGAGAAATTTCATATTTAAAAGCAAAATTTTGCATGAGCAATTCCTCAGCTCCTTCCGTGGATTCCATTTCAATTGTAGCAATAGTTGGGGACTTTGGGTTAGAGTGTTTGTGCTTAGAGAGGGGGCCTAAAGTAGTCGGGACTTTAAGTGGTCAGGGCCACCTGCTCCATCAAAGACCCCTGACACCTGATGACATCTGAGCCACCACCTCCTTGGCTTTTCTTGATCAGTCCCTGAGGAGTTAGAGAGATGAGAACATACTTCCCACTCTCCAAGAAGGCCTGGAGGATGATGGGGTTGGTTCTTCTTTGCTGATGCCCTAAGACACAGAAAGCAACTGGATGCACAAGCAGCTCCCTTCCTCCCCCTGCCTCAGTTTGCCCATCGTTGACTCAGACTAACGAGGGGTCATTATGGCGGAAAGGGTAGCAGGGTGTCAAGGAGTAGAAGCAGTAGTCGAAGTAGAGGGTTTGGTAATTGCAGATAAAGTACAATCTGGGATGTGGTGACCCCACGGCTACTTGTGGGTGGATCCTCGTATGCTAGGGGAGGTTCTGCAGGGGCAGGGCAGCACCCCATTTTTGATCGTCGGGAAGAGTGAGGGTCCGCTTGGCTGGTGTCAAGGAGGGCCTTAGCCTAGTGCCCTTCCCAAGGGAGACCCTGCTTAGGGCCCTCCCGCTGGCCAGCAGCAGGCCCAGGCCTGTGTAGTGGTGCAGGCAGCACCGGCTGCAGTCATGGGCCCTAGAGAATCATGTGCTGGGTGCCGCTCAGGGCACCTGCCTGGTAAGTTTGTCTCTCACTTCGTGAATGAGAAGGTTTCATTTTCACAGCCTAGGAAACCTTCACTTGCTCCCTGCCTCCCCAGGCAGCGTGGGGTGTTACTCGAGAGAGTGCCCAGAGCTGATCATCTGGGGGCCCTTCACCACACTGTAATGACCGACCCTCTGATGGGTGGGGCTTTAGGATAGTCCATTTACTGAAGGGGGGAAAAGGTGAGGAAGAAGAAGGCCCTGCCTCCCCCTCTGTCACCAGAAGAGATGTTGCTCCAGTTCGGGTGAAATCCCATCAGCAGCAGACACCACCATTAGCAAATGCTTAAGGAGGCTGCTCTGTGCGCTGCAGAAGGTTGCCCCAGACTTCTCTGTAGCAGTACCGGGCCACCGAGGAAGTGTGCAGGAAATTTCCTGAGAATTAGCAGGACTCATTTCTACCCGCAGATTGCACCTGAGGCCCCATGTCTCTCCTCTCTCCCCTCCTACCTCCTGGCAGCAAGTGACAAAATGACTGATTTGAATTTAACCTCCTTGCTCTGCTTCTCCATCCCCCAGTAGAGGTGATAATGAGCAGAGAAATGGGCAGACGCAGGTGGTGGGCAGGGGAGGGGCCAAGTGAGGGGAGCAGTGGCCCCAAGCTGTAGCCTATAGCTCCTGAGGTCCCTGGGACTGCTGCTGGGGCCGCTTAAGCTCCAGGGAGCAGACAAGGGGTCAGACTTGTTCCCATGGCCCCATCATGTTGGGAGCAGAACTGGAAAATGGTTTAGGGAAGGGAAGAGACTCCAGAAATCCTGTAGCCTGGCAGAGCTACAGTCAGGACTACACTAAGCTCCCGTGCACCCACTGAGCATTCGCCATGTGCAGGTCCCTGTATCTATATTGATCTCACACCCTTGATACTCTTCATTCTACCATTTTACAGGTGAGGAAGCTGAGGCTTTGAGAGGTTGTTACTGATGCAGGAGCCAAGATTCAAACCGAAGTTTTGACTGACGAGTTGGGCAACCGCCCAGACTTCTGCCTCCCAGTTCAGCACCTTTTCCATTTAACGTTGCTTATTCATGAACTAGAGCAAGGAGCAATTAGTAAGCACCAGCTGTTTATTTACTGTCCTGCCAGGTGTTAGCGAAGATATTGGGCATTTCATCTGTGGGTCTACATCCCTCTCCCACTCTGGAACTGCCCCACCTGTGCCCCCAGCTGGGAGAAAACCTTTTTCCTTCTCTGTTTGCATTTTCCTGCCTGCCTGCAGGTTGCCTTTGTTGTGTGCCCTCAGGAGTCAGACCCCCGCTGTGGTCGTATTGGTCTCCTTTCTGCTGTCTGTCCTTTGGCTCTAGTTTTTGATGAGCTGTCTTTCTTAGATGGTTGCAGTGTGACGCCTGTGCCTGGCTTTTAGTGGTGAGGGCGTGTTGGGGGGGCAGGGTCACGGGGCCCCCCTGGAGCTCCTTCCATAGGCCCACCTTCCAGAGGAAGGGCCAGCTGTGGGTGTTCACCTTTGGGGACCTCCCTGGCTCCTGCCTCGTGGACCCTCCTCTGCCTGGGGCTCTGTTGCTCCACTCACCTGTCCAGGTACAGACACCATGACATCAGAGGAGGACACTGAGATTTAGCATGGAAGGACATGTGGGAGGATGGAGAGGAGAGAAACCCTAGTCTCAGTGGCCAGTGACCGGTCCCCCTTGGGGCTGTGACTGTGGAAAGGAATGAACAGTAGAGCTGGGAATAATTGCAGGCAGCTTCATCGACAGAGGCAGCAGAGAAAATGCCTTATCTGTAAGAGGCAGCTGGGCCCTGCAGTTAATTGTTCTGTTGTTTTCCTCTTGCTATTTTCCAGCACATCAAGGTAAGACCTTTGCCCTTGGTTTTCTCATTGATGCTGGTCCTGGAACTGGCTGGTGAGTTTGAAGTGAGGGGGAATTAGGGAAGGAGCCTCAGTAGAGAGGGGTAACAGGGAAGCCCACCCAAAGACGCTTTCAGCCCCTTTGGCAATGCATCCAAATGGTCTGGTTGGTGGAGCACAGGTGATGAGCTTCGGGGCAAGGAAGAGGGTCTCAGTATCATCAGAAAATCCACTGAGTTTCAGGCAAGTGCCCAGGGGCCTGTGTTGGACCTTGTACAGACCATACTTGGGGTGTCAGACCATACCCTGGTGTCAGAGTTACCCTGAGCACTATGTGTGTGAATCTCTTCCAGCATGTTCAGGACTGATGCAAGGCCCTTCACAGTCTGGGTCCTCCTCTCCTCCCGTCCTCCCGTCCTCCCACCCAACAGCGCCTCCTGCCGCTCCTCCTTCCCCTGCTCCACACCAGCACAGATGCACGCACACTACGCAGGTACATACGCCCTGGGCATCCTCTTCTCTTTTGCCCCAGATGAACCTTCTGCTGTCATGTGCCTCTGGATCTATGCCTGCTTGTTCTGCCTTTGTTGTATTTCTCACTGGTCTTTTCTTGGCACATTCTAACTTATTGTTTAGAATTCCCCACAGTGGTCACCTTCTCCTGGAAGCCTTCCTCCCAGCCCCAGGCTGGACAGGGTGGCCTGCTGGTCCCACAACAGCTGCCTCTGCTGCCCTCTGTGGGAGCACATTCCACACTGGTCAACAGATTTCTCTGGATACCCCACAGCAGTGTGAACCCCTGAAAGGTGGGGCTCTATCTTAATGGTCGTGATATCCCCAGCATGTGGCAAATAGGTAGTGTCAATTAGTGTGTATTATATTAATGAATAAAAAGAAAAGATCAACAGGGCACTTAAAAGCATGAAATCACATCCTATGTGGGAGTTTAAAATGTGTCTGCAAATTTTTTGATGCTTTTATTGTCAAAATATAAAGCCTAATTCCTCTCCCCTTAAATAGGGCTGGTCTTCTGATTCACTTTAAGGAATAGAATATAGCAGAAGTGAGCTTGCATAACTTTGGAGGTGAGAGCATAGTAGACTTTACAACTTCTACCTGGCCCTCCGACTCCTGGGATGCTTGCCCTTCTGACCCAGCTGTCAAATAGTGCGGAAGCCCAAGTGACGTAAGAGGCCATGTGTAGATGTTCTAGCCACAGCCCCATCTCAGATCCCAGCATCAATGCCAGACATCTGATTGAGTGAGTCTTTAAATGGTTGCAGCCCCCATCCTTCCAGCCGTCCCTGCTGACTCCAAGTGGGAAGAGACAGGCTTTCCTCACTGAGTCCTGTCCAAATTGTAGATTCGTGAACAAAATAAATGTCATCATTTAAAACTATTAAATTCTGAGTTGGTCTTTATGCAACAGTTGATAACTGAAATATCCTAGGAGAAGCAGTAGAAGAAAAATGGTTTGGAGAGGAATAAGGAGGAAACTGGGGAGGAGGGCTATATGGTATCTCATTCATTCAACATCTAACAAATATTTGTTAACCTCCTACTATGTGCCAGGCACATAAACAGGAAATTTTCCAGCCCATGGGAGCATCTTAGTTGAGGTGGAGGTGGTGGGCAGTCATTAAGAAGACAAATATTATAGATCATAATTTCAGGAAAGAGCACAGGGTGATGAGACTGAGTGTGATGGATGCAGGCTGGAGCACCGTAAAATGAGGGGGGAGGATGGGGAAGGGAAGGCCTCTCTCTGAGTATGTGAATGGTGGTCTTCCAAGCTGACTTGGCTTTACTTTGCATGGATGATAGGTTTTGGCTTGATTATGAAATTCTTTCCAGCCAAGCTGAACCAAGATGGAATAGGCTGCCTTGAGAGATGATACAGCCCCATTCTAGGGCAACCAAGTGGGTCTAAGCCACTCCTAGACTTGAGAGCCCAAATTCTACAAGAGGCAAATGGGGAGTGAGAGCGGAGAGACAGAACTGACCGCTTTGCTTAGGAGCTGCCAGTTTCATGAATACTCATACGGAACATATTCACTGAGCATCCACACAAGAAACGTTGTATTTGAAACTGAAAACATGAAAGTAAAGAAGACAGCCTTTCCTTCGAGGAGCTCACAGATTTACAGACTGGTGGGGGAGACAGAGCCATGCAAACTACCAACTGTAACAGGACATATGATGGAAGCTGATAGATGTGGTGTGATAGTTACTTCAGCTGCTTGGAGAAACCAAATGAAAGGGTCAGACTTCCAATGAGACTGATTTGAGGAAGGAGTGTGTGTGCATGTGTGTGTGTGTGTGTGCGTACATGTGCAAGAGAAATGGGTGGAGACACGGTGAGACTCTCGGGAGGATGGGCAAACATTTGGCAGGTAGAGATGGGAGTGAGTAGGAGTGAGACAGCAAGACTGATAATCATTCCCACTCTGTCTCCTGAAGGTGGGCATTCAGAGCTCCCAGTCAGACCTTTACCTCTGTTATTAGCCATATCTTTGGTTGTAGAGACTGATGTTCAACTCATGCTGGAGGAAAGCAAAGAGTAGGAGACGATTACTGGTACTTGTAACTGGATAGCTTAGAGCTTAGGTTATGATTATATCCGGGGACACCAGTGCTGTCTCAGGACTCAGTCTCCCTTTTCTTTCATTCCTTAGCTCTGTGTCTGTCAGCCAAGGTCCGAGCAGAAAATAGGGTTAATCGGGAAGAGTTTAATGAATGTACTTTTTACAGAGGTATGAACAGGCTTAAAGCAACCCATAAAGATGGGGAGACAGCCAGGGGCTGGCACTGGTGGGAGGCCATAAATCCTCAGTGGGAGGGAACGATGCTCTCAGGACTTGGCAAGGGCTGTGGCATGGGAGAGGACCCCCTGACAGAAGCTGTAGACGCAGGCAGAGAAATGCGGCTGCCGCCCAAGCCATATCTAGGGGGTCCGGGAGGGGCATCGCATTCCTTGAACCTGGGCTCTTAGACTTTCTCCCAGGACCGCCACTGGATGAACTCGGCAAGAAGGCAGAGGGCATAGAAACCTAGTTCAGAGAGGCCAGTCTTCTGAGGCTCAGAAGAGGATAAATAAAGGCAGAGAATGGATACTCAGCCCACAGTCACTTATATTGACCTCATCCTCAGGCAGGCTCTCCCAGGAGGTGGTCGTGTGGCCTTTGGCAGCTCAGACTCACAGCTGCTAGAAACTTCAGCAGAAAGATCAATCTCATTCCCAATAGCCCTAGCAAAAGCCCTGCAATTTTTGTCTTCTTGGCCTCCTTTGGATCCTAAGCAAGCCTCCCCGTGAATCAGTCTCTGTCACCAGGATAATGGAATGTATGCATCGGCCAGGCTTGGGGCATACTCCCACCCATCCCTTCTGCTGGAGGGGAGAGGGTTAGCCCAGATCCACTTGAGCCACCTGGCCTGAGATGGGGGAGGGCTAGCCCCCCACAAAAATATCAAGGCACTGTTACCAGAAGCAACAGGAGTGGGTGCAGGGCAGGCGACAGACAGTCTGCCAAACCCATTCACCCTGGCTGCATAACTGAATCAGGGAACACAATGGAGAGCTAGTGTGTGCAGTGAAGGGAAGAACGTGGACTTTGGGGGACAGGATGAGGGGGCTGTGTCTGTGATGGTCGCGGCTGAAAATAGGGGAAATGCCTGGAAAACTGAAGGTGATAGAAAAAAAAAACCCATGGAGGGAGAGCTGGAGATGGCTGGGCAAGTTTCTTTCTTACTGAGGGTGTTCTCTGTATTCCTGAGCAGCATGGGTGAACTCAGAGTGGTGAACAGGCAGACAGCAGGGGTGTTTGGCTAAAGGTAAAGTGATTTTAAGACTGGGGTATCTCAACCCACCGCTGAAGGAGGAGGGTTCGTATTTGCGGCTAGATGAAAAGATGATGAGTGAGTACTGTGACTCTCTGGGTTCAGCATAGATATCAGAACATCTTAACCTACCCATTGCATTTAAATCGGATGCCCAGTGGAGAGCAAGATGAAAGAGATGCAGACTTGTAGGTACAATGTGATGGCTCATTTTTCTCCTTTATCACCATTATCGGTCATGGTTTAGTCTCACCTGGAATTTCCGTTTTGCATCAGTTGAATATTTATTCAGCTTTCTGTGTACTTTTTGTCTAGGTTTTGAGACTTGTAAAAATATGGCAGGTCTTCAACTTACTTTGCAAACTTCTTCCTTCGTACTTTAGATGTCTTTCTCTTTTGAGAGAGAGGCATCTAAAATCTGCTTAGAGTTCATCAGAGGAAGACTCCATTTGCCCTTCCAGATTCTCTGCTCTTGGCTCCAACTTTCCTCTACTCCCAGCCAAGCAGAAAAAGAACATTTTTTTTTTTACACAGTAGCACAATGCTGCTGCTCGGCAGGAAAACCTATGGTTTTCTTTTTCCAATCAGAAGAAAGTAATTTTCCTTTTACTCACCTGACTAACTTGTTCAAAGCATCTCCTCCCCACCCTTTCCCTATATCTTGCCGCCAAGTATTTGCCAGTTCATTTGCATCTCAATGGTTCCTTAGCAACTATCATACCCTCAGGATTAGGTACAAAGCTGCTCTCTGACACAGACTGCCGGGGCTACATGGCCCTCTTTTATGGTGCCTGAGTTACCAAACCGAGCCCTGCCCAGACACAGCAACACGCTTACTCACAACATCTCACTGGTTCTGAATGACAATGCGGTTCCTGCTTACCTTATCTGAGTATGCAGATTCCTAAGCGACCCTTGCACTGAAATGCCCTAAATCTATTGGTTCATAACTGTTCTCTGATACTTGTCTTCAGAAAGAGAATCACAGAACTCAGCATTGGAGAAGTCTTTCTCCAGACAGGCGGTGAATTAGTCCATTTTGTAGACCTGGCAGCTCAGGCTCTGAGAAGCAAAATGACAGCCCCAAGGTGGGGCAGGCCAAGGCGAGAGGGGAGCTCAGGCATGGCTGCCACCTAGTCTTTGCTCTACTCTCACGTCTGTGTCCTGAAAAGAGTGACTCCCATTTGCCAACAGTCTGAGCTTTCAAAATAAATTTAAAGAGTTTTTTTTTGGAACCTAGGTAGACCACTCTATTCATCTGAGATCCTAAGAAATGTCACATCTCCCCTAACCAGAGAGAGTAATTGTCCAAGTGCATATGCCGAATACTTGTATCACCAAGTTTCTCTAGTCTTGGCAGTTGACATTCTTCCCATTCTTGGGGTTGTAGCCCTGTAGCCCTGGATAGCATGTGAGGGGAGAGGGAAAGCCTGGCTGTATGTGTGTTTGTGTGTGTGCTTGGGTGTGTGTTTATGACGCAGGTAGACCGCAGTACCAGACCATCTAGCAAATGAGAATATTCTGCCCCCAGTAGGTGGTGCTGCCTTTGTGACAGCACTGGGCCTCCGCCACCAGGGCTCACTGGCAGGGAACAGCCTGGCAAATGGAAGGCACTATTCAGGAAAGGATAATAAGAACAAAGCTCCTTCTACAGTGGGGCTGACCTTTGCAACTCTCACTTCATGTTGTTATTAAATATCTGGAAAAGACTGAAGGAACAATTATAGTTTTGTCATAATGTATAAGTGCACAAAACAAGCCGTTCCCAAGGAGGCAGTGGTTCTCCTGAGCTTGACAAAAGCAGGAACTCAGCGACAGCACAGAATTTCTTAGCGGTAAGGTGTCTTCATTGCTCAACTACAGCAGAAAACCTCAAAGGTGTGGCTTGCTTTCTGCCGTCAAGGGCTCCACAAAGCTAAGATGTGGGAGAGGAAAGGAGTGGAGTCTCTGGATTTCTGTTTGCCTCCCTGTAGGCCTCAGGGCAGAGTCCTGCTTTTGGCCTCTTGATAGCCTAGGCTTTGCTGGGTGCTGGCCCCTGGTCTCCATGAGTTTGCTGAGTTGAGTTGATATAAAGGCTGGCTTTCCCATGAACAAGTAGCCTGTAAGGAAGGATCACAGGTGGCCACCACCTTCTCCACAAGTCCCCCCACCTGACCATGCCTGCCATACTATGCCACCTAACTGTGCCGGTGACCGGGCCTCACTGCATAGCCTGTCAGGTGGGAATCCCACTTGGGCCTAGAGGCTAGTCCTGGGTTGTCACAGCTCCATCACGGAGTTCTGCATCTAAACCAGTCTCTCAACCTTAGTCTCGTTCTTGCCCCCTAAGGAGCCCTTTTAGACATTTTTTTTCTGACCACCTCATACATTGCAGGTATACTGTACATCTGTTTATATACTGAGGCCCTCTGAAGGGCCACAAACCATTGGAATATCTGAGATCAAGAATCAGTTCACCAAGCATCAGTTTTTAGCCCTGCTCAGAGTACATGATCGGTAAGTAAGCCTGGCAGGGCATTAGCCGACCCTCAGCTGAGTTGGTGTGGCTCACGCCATCTATTTTTCCATGTAACTTTTCCCATTGTGGCACCCACCACTGGGAAAAGATGTCCATATTAGCTGCTCCAGGAGGTCACCTGCTGGCTAGTGTTAGCCTTTAGTTGTTGGGTCCTGGGGCACAGGAGTAACCAGAAGCCTTGAGCATTGGTGATTTGCCAACAGATGTGGAAGTATTTCAGCATTTTAGCAAGTGTGGCTTTGCCAGCCTTTGCTTACTCAGTGGTAGCCCTTAGTTCACTGAAAATGAGTCTGGGTCTATTTTTTTAAATAAATAAGCTTTCTTGAGGCATAATTTACATGCAGTAAAATTCACCAATTTTAAGTGTAGAATTCCATGAAACTTGACAAGTGAGTACTGCTGGGTAGCCAGCCTGCAAACATGGTGTAGAACACTTTCATTACACTCACATTCTTCCCCGCCATTCTCTTCCTCTACTCCTGGCCTCCGCCAACCACAGAGCTGATTTCTGATGGTCTTTTCTAGAATTTCATATAAGTGGAATCATAGAGTAAGTAGTCATTTTCTGTTTGGCTTCATTCACTTAGTATGATGCATTTGGGGTTCATCCATGTTGTTGTGTGTATCAGTGGTGCCTTCCTTTTTTATTGTTAAATGGTATTCCATTGCATAGATATACCACACTGGTTTACCCATTCAATAGTTGATGGACATTTCCTTCTAGTTTCTAGTAGTTGGGATTTTATGAATAAAGCTGCTGTGAAGATCTGAGTACATGTCTTTATGTGGACACAGAATGAAAAATAGGTTTTCACTTCTCTTGGTTGAACACCTAAGAGTGGAATCATGGGATAATATGCTAAGTGTAAGTTTAACTTCATAAGAGAGTACCAATGTGTTTTCTGAAGGGGCTGTACCTCCTTGCATTCCCACCAGCAGTGTATGAGAATCCCAACCCTGCACATCCTCACCAATAGTTGGTATTGTCAATCTTTTTAATTTTAACAAATCTTGTGGGTATATGATGCCATCTCGTGGTTTTCATTTGTGTCACTCTAATGAGTAATAGTGTGCTTTTCATGTGCTTTCTAGTCATGCATTGAATTAGTATATTCTTTAATGAAATGAATGTTTAGATTTTTTGTCCATTTTTCTTGTTGGGTCGTCTGTTCTGGGTGTGTTTTCAACTTGGATGGTTGTTCGGAGGTAACAGAGGAGCCCCAGACCCACTACTGGGATCCTTCGGTTTGGGCTTTTCTTTTTATGGAGAAAGGTGCGATTCTTCTTCACAGGATGTGCTATGAAGGGTGGTCTGAGCCTGCACAGGGAAGCACCCCAGGCTCGGCCTGGACTCTCAGAGAGAGCTGGGCCCATTCAGTAGGGTTCTGGGTGCCCCACGCTGCTCGTCACCTTTCTTCCGGCTGCCCTGACTCCTGAGCGGTTCCCCACCCTTTCTCGTTCGTGCTGTGTTCAAGCCATGGAGAATGGCTTTGGCTCTCTCTGAGCTTCAGATGACAGACTCAGGATTCCACAAGCTTTTCAACACCGCTGTTAATGCAGGCGCTTCAGCTACGTTTGCTGTTATTTGCCTGGTGATGATCAGTGATCGCAGTAATCATGGGGGTGGTGACATGTGACAAGAATGCAGAGGCCTGCCGGGGTGTCATCAAGAATCAGTGTGCTCGGCTGGGCACCCCTCACACACTCCTCTTGTGCCCATGAGCAGATGCAGCTGTTGCTGTCTCACTTCTGGCTCTGGGCAGGGCAGGCTGCCTGAGAGGCCCCGTGAGTGCAGCCAGGGCTGGGTTTAAAGCGTAGGCCCTAGGTAAACATGGGAGATGGGTGGACGGATGAACTGGGCCCCTCTCACACTGCACAGGTCACTCAGGGAGAGGCTGATGGCTGGGGCTAACCATGGCATAAACCAGAGATTCATATCACACAGAAGTAATGGCAGCATAGGAAAACCCGAAGATCTGCTTGTGGAGACAAGACTGATGGACCTGGGGTTTGGTAGAGAGGTCTGACGATGGTTCAGACAAGGAACCACCATTGAAAGGACCTGTTTCTAGGGGAAGCTAGGGGCAAACTGGGCCTTGAACATGTGAGGGTGGAGAATGGTGGGTGCATATCATGGGAGAAATAGCAGAAGCAGATGCATGGTGATGGGAAAGAGAAGAGAAGTACCTGGAAAGGAAAAGAAGTACTCGGAATGGCAGCTTTAGTCGATGAGTGCTTAGTGATACGGGCAGACAGGTCAGGCTGTAAGAGGTCAGAAGTTGGAGAGATTGGAGTGGGCAGGGTCATAGGATTCCCTTCCAGCCAGGACTGCCCTGCTTCAGGCCAAAATCCTGTGGGTGGGGAGCCTGCCCAGAAGCCTGCTTCTGTGCTGTGTGCCCCTCTGCCTTGGACCTCCTGGCTCCAGAAAGCCCTGGAGGTGTTATTGTGAGGAAAGCCTCAGGATCACTCTTGGGAACTGAGTCCTGGGGCCCAGTGCCGCGGCTAGTATGGCTCACCTGGAGGGTGATGCTTCTTGCAGTGGTCGGGACCAGGCTTTCGCAAGCTTTTTCCTTTAGTCTCACCACTCAGTGTGAATCAGGCTGTGGGCTTCACCTAAGAGCTCTTTGGAAATGCAGAATGGCAGAATGACCGAATTCCGATCTACCTTGACCGAGAGTCCGAGGCTCTGAAGTTTCTCTATCAAGGAAGTGACCTCTTTAAATGATTTAACAAACCTTTTTTTGAGCATTATTTTTAAAGGAAACGTTCCAGATTAAAAAGGCTAAGAAGACATAATGAGTAAATATGACACATGATCCTCTTCTAGATCCTTTACCGGAAAAAAAACTGTTTTAAAGGACAGTATTTAGACAAATGACAATTGACAGCTCCCCAAATTAAGGGAGAGGGTCTCATTACATCAAAGTATTATAAAGATGTTAAAGTTTCCAGATTTGATGACTGTATTGTAGGCGAGTAAGAGAATATCCCTGGTCTCTTGCCCTATGCCCCCTGCTCTCAGAGGTCCCTGGAGGGAAACAAGCTAATGAATAAATGTGTGCGTGTACTATAATAAAGGCATATACAGTACAAAAATGTGTATGTTATATACTATGTCCGATTATACTGTGAGTATATGTGTAGAAAGGGAATGAAAAAGCTAATGTGGCAAAATGTTAAAAATTGGTCAATGAGGGTAAAAGGCATTTGGAGGTCCTCTGTTTCATTCTTGCAAGTTCCCTGTGTGATTGCTAATATTTTACCAAAGTAAAGTTTTTTCAAAGTATGGCTTATTTAAGAGTTTGAAGGATGTTGCCAGTTACCCTCCAAAAAGGCTGTATCAATTTATACCCTCACAACACTGTGAGAGGGCTCGTGCAGCTATTTGATGTAGCTATTTTTATTCATCTGTTTTGATGCCATGGACTTTTTGTTGATGGGGTCATATATCAGTGTTGACCTGGGGACATTTTGTTTTTTCCCAATTTATTATGAATATTTCTAAAAGTGCAGAAAAGTCATAGTGCAATGAACATCCAAAGCCTCCTTACTACCCAGATCCAACAATTGTTAGTATTTTACCATATTTATCAGTAAAGATTTTTTGAAAGGGGAGGTTGGAAATTGAGACTCAGCAAAATCAAGGGACTGCGAAAGGGAAGCGATAGAGCCAGACACCATATCCTGCACCTGGTTCATCTCCCGTCTCCCAGATTCTCCAGAAATGCTTCCTGAACAGAGAGAACCGATTTTTTTTCCTTTTTTTTTCTGAAGCAGTTTAAGTAGCATGTTGGAGTTGGACAGGCCTGGGTCTGAATCCCACCTCTGATCTTAGGCAAACCACCTAACTTCTCCTTGCTTCAGTTTTTCATTTACATGGGGATGGTGCCAATTAACGCTTAGGGTTGTTGTGGAAAGTGAGATAGCCTGCTTAAAGCACTCACAGCCATTCCTGTTGTCATTTCATCTGTGTCTCTCTTTTCATTTAAAACTGATCGCCAGGCCACCTTGCCTAGGAAGACAGATCCCTGGTCTTGTCCTGCCTGCCAGTATTGCTGGTACGTGGTTCTGTCTTGTGTACTTGACATGACCTGGAGGTTTCCCTGCCTAGACCTGGGGGGTCAGTGCCCCACGAGTCTCTGAAGAACTGATAGTCAGGCACGTGTGTGGGGCTGACGTTTAGTAGCCTGACAGTCACCAGGACCCGGATCCCAGGCCTCCAGTGGGAGGGTCTCCCAGGTCACCGACCCCAGGAAAGCAGGCCTGGATGAACTCCCAGCAGTCCTGGCACAGCAAGCAAAGGGCTGGTGGCTCACTGCTCCCTTCCCCACCCATCTCCAGGCTTCTTCTCATTAGACCAGAATTCAAGTATCTGAGGCGGGATCCACAGGGCTGGAACTAGGGTGAGGCAAGTGAGATACTCACCTTGGGTGCAAAATCTAAGGGGACACCAAAACACCCAGTAACCAAGGTCAGTATTTTAATGCAGTATTTATAGAAGTCAAATCTTCAAGCTCTGGCCTGCAGCCCAGCTACCTATTTTCGTAAATAGAATATAAAGTTTTAAAATAAAGCCTGGAGTCTCAGTCTGCCACGCCCACTCTCTATGGCCTCAGGAGTTAGGATCACAGGAAAGGGCCTTCACCCTTAAAGCCTTTCATCCCTTCAAGGGCCAGACACCCTGATGCTCTCAGCACCTGGCTCCCCAGGCCACAGCCAGCGTGCTTGTGGGCTCGAGTGGAGGGAACACCCAGGGCTGGAGGCAGGTGTGGGGGGCAGTTTCCAGTGGTGCTGGGTGGCACTTGTTTCCCTGTCATGGTGGAGGGGAAGTGCAGGGCCACTCCCTGGTCTTAGCCAGGTTTGCAGGCTCCTCTCAAGGCCTGGTGACTGTGTTCTCACCCACCTGCTCCTCCACCAGGTGGTTCCACAGCGTCCCCTTCCCGCTCCATTCTTGGCTCACCTAGGAATTGTGGGGCTGTCCATCCCCTGACTCTTCAGAGAGCCACGTGCAGAGGGAGGCATAAACAGGTAGCCAGGTGTGCCCCTGCGTGGTCATGTCACCCCCAGGGTGATTACAAGGCTGAGACTGTACGTTTTCCTTTACTCATCACCACACAGAAAAGGAAACCTGTGTCTGCCTCTCGGGTAATGAGATTGGGAGTCCCTGGCACCCTGTTTAAGAGCCTGATAGGCAGACAGCTGAGGGGGTGGGTGGGAGGGACCCTTGGCTTGTGATGTGTGACTGGTCATGGTGTGTCCAAGCTGCTGGGGACAGTCACATGGTCCCCTGAGGGCTTCCAGGCATCTGGCTTCTCCTCCCACAGGACTGTGTTTTCAGGTGAGCAGGGGGCTGGTCAGAGCCTGAGGAGCAGAAAGGAACAGGCAGCCTGGCTGGATATGAGGTGGAGATGGGAGGTGGGGGCCGATTTAATCTTTAGACTACCGTGGGACACTTAATGGCCAGTTTGTGAGTAGAGGGGCCATTTGAGCAGGACAGAAATGGGCCTACCCATGGGGTACCCAGTGGGAGGGTGCTTTGCCAGGTGGGATTTTTGCTGTATGCAGTTAAACTCCTAACTAAACACAAAACAATGGAAGTTGGGTAGGTATCAACTCACCTTTGTCTTATCATTGCCATAGTATTTTGGGGTTTTGCATTTGGTGTGTGCCTTTCTCCCTGTGCCTTGATGTCTTGCACGTGCCTGCAGGCAGGATGTGCGCCTCAGGGGTGATTCCCCATTTCCCATGTATTGGTTCACAAATTGGCTCCTGTCCACAGAGGGCAGGGAGAGGCTAAAGGAAGAAGGCAGGCCACTCCAGATTCATAAGTAGCAAGGGAACTTACATACTGGGCTTGTCTTGGGTGGCCGCAAAATAAGTGTAGCTCTGCACCTGCCTGCCAGAATCTTAAAGGTTTATGTGGAGGCTTTAATTGGGCTCAGTCAGGTATACTGTCGATGGTGTCGACAACACATTGCCTTCTCAAAGCTGCATCCTTGAAAATGGCTCCCACTGTGGGAACAGTGGGTAGAACATACGTTCCAAGGAGAGCGAAAGGGTGAGGAGCCTCCAGTTACCAAGGCCCAGTTCATGGCCTCCTCCGGCACCACGAGGGACATAGCATGGTGCTTGTGAGGTGGTATTGGAGAGCAGGCACCCGTCTTCACTTGGCCACTTCTGAGGTGTAGGCCTTGGATAGTTATCTCAACCTCTGTAAAGTGGAATGACTATGACCTCCTTATAGGGTTTTCAGTACAGTAGGTAAGGTAACATATGTCCAGTGCCTAGTGCATCTGAGTTTGTAGTAGGAACTCAGTAAATGCATCTTTTCTTCCCTGTGCCTCTTCTTTCCCTTCTCCTTCAAGGCTATAGTGTGAGGGTTTCTGTTTGGAGAAGCCTTGGACCCACCCCTGATCTTGCAGCTTCTCCCTGTGGGCAAGGTGGCTGCCCTACAGCTAACGTTCCTGCAGACCTACTTCTCTCAGCTCTGTCCTGCTGGGGTACTTCCCTATGACAGGCGGCCAGGAATACTGTGGCCTCCTTCCCTAGCCTGGCTTTGCCCCCTCCTGCCTGCCCTGTGCCTTGCTGGGGTGGGCCCAGCTCAGAGGACAGATGGACATGTCTGGTGCCAACTTCTGATCTAGCCAATGTCAGCTAATTGCTGTAACAATGGACTCCAAACCTGTTATTCAGCAAGATAATGTCTATTTCTTCCTCATTTCACAGTCCAGTGACGCCGTGGGGGGCTCCATTACATCCCATCGTTCAGAGACCCACGCTGTTGGCAGAGAAGGTATTCCCCTCTTATTTACCCCAGCCTGGGAAGTGCCCCCTGGCTTCCTCCCTTCTCACTGTCCCACCCAGGCAAAAGCTGAGAAATGGAGTGAGCTTCCATCTGGGAAGGGGGTACTGGTTTAGAAGGCAGGTGGTAGTGTGTCTGCCTCATGCTACAGTGTCTCTTCCATCCAGTGATGGGGGCAGATGTCCCTCTGCCCCCAGGGAAGGCCTGTCAGGAGGGCTCAGAAATCCGCCCCCCTCCTCCTGCCCTGTCCCCCGTCTCTCCTTACTCTTTCCCCTCCCTCCCTCCCTTCCTTCCTCCCTCCCTCCCTCCCTCCCTCCCAGGGAACTAAAGAATTAGTGAAAAGTGAGAAAGGTTCAGATAAAGAGAAAAGATAGGGATAACAATAATGGTGAAAAAAAGAGTAAACCCAAGTAAGTGGACAAGGTAAAATGTGAAATACAGAAACCTAAAATGCTCATAGGCTAGGTTTAACCCAAGAAGGCAAAATTTGGAAGAGAATGAACATTTCCAAGCCACAGGCAACGAGGGGGAGCAGCGTGGCTCTGTGGTGGGTCCAGGAGGATGCCTGTCTTTCTTAAGGATTCCTGGGCATGAAAAGGATGAATGCAAACAGAAACATGTTTGTCTTCAGGAGCAAGAGGCTTGAGCTGGGGACCATGAAGCTGTGAGGCTCTGGCAGCTCACACTATTTGTTCTGCTGAGTTTCTCCTTGAATCCCTGAAGGAGGGACAGTTGTCAGGGGCAGGGAGGTAGGGAGGTCAGAATTGGGGCCTATTCCAGACAGTGTATCCATAACATGGAGAGTGAAAGACAGTCAGAATGGGGTGGGTGGGAGGAAGAGGGTGTCACCAAAGGCCTTGGGCTATCTGGGAACTAGTGTAGGAGCCAGAGGTCTTGTTCTTGGGAAATGTGTCCCGGACGTAAAGGCCTGCTTTGTCTGGCGGACACACCCTTTGCCCCTGACTGCCCTCCTTGCCTGGAATCTAGCCTCTAGGCCCCAGAGCTCCTCAACCCCACTGGCCATATCACCACACCAGAGGCTTCAGGGCCATCCCCCAGACATGGGCAAACTCCACACACACCCTCTAGCCTAGACTTCCTGTGTCCTGGCACCTCTCAGCACCTGACCTTGGCCACCCTTCGGTCAGACCTCTGCTGCATGCTGCAGGTGAGCTGAGGCGGTGTGTGCAGGGTGATGGGGGCTCCGACCGACATTCGCGTGTTCCCTTCTCATTCCTACCACGGAAGGATTTTTCCCTAAAGCAGGACGTTGCCCTGACACTTAGGAATGCCCACGATTCTCATTCAACATTGTAGGGTTTTAGTCCAGAACATCTGTGAGCAAGAGCTCTCCGGCCTCTCCCTGCCTTGCTCTGAGGAGCCATCCTGCACCCACCTGTGTTCCCTGTTTATTTTGCTTCATTTTGCAAAGACAACAGATCTAACATCAGGGACCCTTCTGTTTTTAAATAGCATACTTTTGCTGTTAGAACTTTTTCCCAATGACCTTGGAAGAGACTTGTGTCCTTCTCAGAAGTGTTGGGATGGTTTATGGGAATTGGAGTGGCAGAATGTAACTTTGGCTTGGCGTAAACAAACCCGGAGGGTCCACCCAAGGATCACACTTGGCTTATATCTCAGCAGGACCGGTACTCTTGCCTCAGATCCGGCCAAGAGGAAAGCAGAAGATCCCTTGATGGGGCTCACTAGCTTGCCCCTGGCATATAGCCTCTCAGATAATTGCTTTTGCTTAAAAGCCATTAAATTTCTCAGGAGAAGGTGTGAACTAACCTGCCTCCTTAAGCGAGGAAGTAAATTCAGGGGGAAACTCCCAGAAAGAGCATACAGACCAGGATCTCCCAGAAGGGAAGTGTCTTCTGTGGGCAACGGGTCTGATGAAAGGAGGCAGCCGAACTTGCTCGGGAGAGAAGAGGAAAAAGGGCAGAGGGGGTCATGCTGGAATTAAGAATTAGGAGGAGCAAGCTGTCCCCAGCGAAGGCCAGGACATATCCTGGAGGGGCTTTGACTCTTGGCTGGAACGAGCCCCCATGCAACCCTCCGACAGAGCCTGCCTCTGGAATTCAGAGCTGCTGGGGTCTTCTCAGAAGGGGCCACCCAGGCTAAAAGATGAGTGTCCTGGGATGGTGGGAGGGAGATCTTTCTGGACTAAGGGCGGTCAGGCCCTGGATTATGGAGTGTGGAAATAAAGGAAGGAAGTAGGGAGGAAAGAAGGGAGGAAAGCATAGAGGAAGAGGGTTGGCCTGAGGATAACTTTCTGCTGCCTCACTTGGCCCTTTCTGGGCAGAACCACCAGCAGAACCCAGGAGAGGTGGAGAGGACAGAGAATGAAGGGAGGGGAGCGACGGGGCCGAGGACAGTGGAGTTGATGCCATCGTCGCCCTCTCCGTAGTTCAGTTTCCATCTGACTTCCCCACCCTCTAATGTCTGCCAGAGTTCTTGCTGAAATAGGTCACACAAGCTCTTCAAATCGTTGCCCTGGGGATCTTGGGGATCTTGGGGAAGAGAAAGCCTGCCTGTTGAGCCCCTGCCTTGCCTCAGGCTCTGTAACAAGTAACTCTCACAATATCCCAAAAGGCTGCCTCTTGTTTCCATTTTACAGATAGGGAAACGAAGGCTCAGGTTGGCCAAGGTAAAGGCAGGGCTCTTCCTACTATTCTTAAGAGGAAATCAGATATGGACCACTGCAAATACCCAGGAAACTGGGAAATTTCCCATTGAACATCATACATGTGCAGATCCATGCTAATATCTTCTCAGGAAATTGTAAATACAAAGAAATTGTATTGCCTGAAATCAGAGGTTGGTGATATCATCAGCTTTCCTGGCAACAGGCTGTGACGTCACAGACAGATGCCTGCAACAGCAGAGAGACAGGCAAGCCGGGCAATGGGGAGCCACATGGAGAGGACATAAGACACGGTCTTTTAGCACAGACACCGCAGGACTTTCATCCCCCAGCATCTGCTGCTGCTTTCTAAAAGGGAGACACACTGACATTTGGAACAAACACATGGGCTTTACAAACAGTTGAATGCTTCGGCTTGTAAGCTCACCCAATAATCAAAAGCAAATATGATTTCCCCAAAAGTTTTCTTTGAATATTACAAAAAAGACTGTGCTTTTTTTGGTAATACTGGCTCACACAACTGACTAAGTGGTGGTTGGTTCCCTCTGTGCCCAGCATGGTGAGGCTGTTAATTCCTGCTGACATTGCATGCTAGGGAGAGGTGACAGTGAGACAGGGCCCACTGGGGGTCAAGTGCTGGGATGCACATGGGTTCCTGGGAGGAGCCTGGGAGGTACAGACCAGGACTTGAACACGTCGGAGCAGGGTGTTGGTTGGTGCACGCTGGACTGGAAGGGCCGGGGTCTGCCGTTTCAGGCTGTGACACAGAGCAGCCCTCTGTGCCCTTGCCCGTCGGAATCCTTTTCATCCCAGTGCTTCATGTTGTTAAAAGCTGTGGTTGATTATAGTGTTCAAAGATGGCTGCCATAACCTCTCCCATCCCACTTGCTCTTCAGGCGATGGAACCATACCAGTGTGGGTTTAATTCCCCTCCCCTTGAATCTGGACTGGTCTTGGTGACTTGCTCAACCTATAAAATGTGGCAGAAGTAATATTCTAGGACTTTCAAAGCTAGTTCATAAGCAGCCCACAGCTTCCACCTGCATCTCTGGGAACTCTGGCTCTTAGAATTCTCACTCTGGGAACCCAGTTGCCCTGTTGTAAGATGCCCAAGTCACACGGAAAGGCCACATATGGGGGCTCCAGTTGACAGCCCCAGGTGAGCTCCCAAATGCCAGCACCAACTGCCAGCAGTATGAGTGGGCCATCTGGATATCAAACTCTGTAGAGGTTTCGAGGGGCTGCAGCCCCTGCCTGCATGGAGTGGGACCTCCTGAGCATCCTCAGGTGAGAACTGCCCAGCTGAGCCCAGCCAACCCGCAGACTTGTGAGGTGCAATAAGACATTATTGTCTCAAGCCACTGCATTTCCAGGGTGATTTGTTACACACAACAGGCAATAGGAACACACGCAATCACTTGAAGCTGTCACATGAGACAAACCGTAACAGACCACAGTCCCGTCCTTGACTGCAGTCACGGCGTGTGGCTGCTCTTGCAGTAGTCCCTAGGGCCTGAAGCGTTAGACCTTCAGAGCCAGAAAGAGATGGTTGGGGGCCTGCCTGTTGGAGAATCCTGCTCTCAGAAGGGCACACTGGAGTAGGTGTAGGGGCCGTCTGTCATTTGGCTCCAGAAGCTTGGCAGTTGGTCTGCAGTTTGGCAAGGTAAATGCCAGTCAGGCCAGATCTGCTCTAGCTCTGGGGCGATAGCTTTGAACCTCAGGGTGCAGCGCCGTTCATTGCATCTGGTTGGTTTTGGCTGAGCATTCTAGCAATTGAGATTGGATGAGTGTCACATGCAGGGTTTCATCCAAGTGGCTACTAAAAATGCCAAAGAGGACAGAGCCTGTGAAACCTCCCAGGAGCTGCTGCTTCCATTGGGCCCTCTTTAGGTACTTACTGTGCTAGCTGTGAATCCACCAATTTGTATTTGTCTCAGCCCACACTTCTCCATCTGATCCACCATTTCATGAAGGGCTTTACTGAAACCTAGATGCACTGTGATCTCGTGGCCTAGGAAGACTTACAGGAAGAAAAGGAGGTAGGTTTGGGTCTCTTGCTCTATCCATACTGCCTCCAGATGATCTCCGTGTTTCTCCTGCATATAAATATGCTCCAGTCTCCACCTTCCACCATGATCTGGCTCATGGCATACAATGTTCACTAGATGTCTTTTTCTTCCTGAAAGAAATACTACATTTGCCCTCCTAGTTTTTTACCATTTTTTTCATCTACCATTCCTTAAAGCATATGGTCATTCTGACTATATCTGCCTTGTCTTTCTATATTCTATTTTTCCCCAGATTGTGTAGTACCATAAAAAGTGATGGACAACATTTTTTTAGATGCTGAGTTTAGAACAAGTACACACTTAGGAAGTTCTTCCTGTCATCTTGATGTCTGGCCTAAATCAGTGCATGTACATTGCTATCTTTTGTCCCATGTCTTTCGCCCTCGTCATATAGGGGGAAGATCTGGGCCTCTCCTCAGCAGTGCTGCTTTGCATGTAGTTGGTGATTTTTACTGTGTCCTTCATCTGCCTTCTTTGGTTCTGGATAAATAACCCCCCATTCCTTGTGTGTTTCTTTGCCATCCCTATTTTTCAGGGCCCTGATCAGTTTTATTTCATTCTCCACTGTAAATGATTTTAAAGCCCCTTGGAAATATAAAGGTTGTCTAAGTAATAAATCATCATTTTGGCAAATGGTACCGAGACATTTAGAGAGATAAAATTAATCATTCCTTATAGCTATATAGCAGCTTTCCCATGGGGAGTACAAAGTAGTTTGTAGAGCTCATAGTTAATTCTTGACCCATTTCTGGAGAAAGAGGGTAGACACCATTTATTTATTTTATAGGGGGACAGGCCATAGAGGTGCAGGTGACCCTTGGCACGGTCCATGGTAAGGAAGAGGCTCCACCTCTCTATTTAACATCTGGCACCTCACCCATGGGGTGTGTTTCCTCTTCCCCAGTTGGAGAGACAGCATCATGCACTAGGCTCTCTGGGCAGGCATCATTCCCTCTGTCCAGCGTGTACAATGCCTGGGCTAATGAATTTATGTTCATTTTCCATAAAGCAAATTCTCTGCTTGGAGTGCTACAGTATGTCCCATGGAATCAAGTACAGATGCCATAGATTCAACCAATTTTCAAAGAGCCTGTGCTTTCACATACATCAGCCCGTGAATTATTATGCCCATTTTGTAGATGAGGCAACTGAGGCCTGTAGAGTCTAAGTGAATTGTTCCAACTCACACAGCCATCATGTGGTAACACCGGGATCTGAGGCCAGGCTTATTTAACACGCTAGTCTAGTATTTTCTCTTCTGTCTAACCTGAGCTTATGGCTATGTACATTATGATAATTTTGGTTTTGAGTGACAGTACCATCAATACACATGCACACAAACACACACCCTATTGGCCCTTGTAATCGGAAGTACAGTGTGATGTTTGTTTCAGGCATGGCTGCTGCCCGCAGTATGCTGTCAGGATTCAGTTTGTCTTCCAGCCCCATTATCTCTGGGTGAGCCTCGTGCCCTCCCATCGAGATCAGCAAGCCCGTTGTGCTGACTGCCACAGAAACTGGGAGATCGACTTCTTGCTAGTTCCTGCACAGTGCTGGGGGATATTCTGACTGACTCCAGACTATGTCACATGCTCATCCCTGAGCCAGTCACCATGCCTAAGGGCTGGAACTCACTGTGGGCCCAGACTATTCTTTCCCCTGGGGAGCCAGCAGGGGAGGGTGGGGCACTCTAAAGCGGGGTGATGTGAGCCAAGAATACAGGGGTAGTTATCAAAAGTAGGACAAACCATCCTCAGCACTCCACCCTGAGTCTTCCGGCTCTGGCTGGGCTGCTGCACAGATGGGCATTCCCCGGTCCCACCAGCATCTCTTTACTTATGCTTTTTTCCTGGCTTCTGTTTTTCACTCTTTCCATCTGGATTCCCCTGTGTGCTTTGGCCCCTTTCTGGGCCTGAGGATGCCTTCCTGGCTTCCTGGCCCCTGCTTCCTATTTTGTGGTCCTGTGACTCGGATTCCCGCTTTCCTTATTTGGTAATCAACTGAGGGAAGACATTTGTTTGGCACCTTGGGAAGTTTTCAAAAAATAGATCATGTTCAAATTGGAATAAATGTGCAAAATTCATATCTCAGTCATCTTTGGGGTTTTTGGTGAATAGTTGGTGAAAATCACTGCAGCAAAAGTTGTAGGCAAAACGCAACTGTGTATGAGTGGGAACAAAAAAGATCATGGGTCTTAATAGACCCACGATGAATATGACTGTGAGTGTAGGGCCATAATGAGAAGTGTGCTGTCGTCCTCCCCGCCACCCATGTGGGATTAAAACAATGGGGCATTTCAGTCTGGAAAGTCCTCAGTTAGAATGGACCGTCTTCACAATCGAGCTCTCAGGTGGGCCACTGTACCTGAAAAGGTAGGCTCGCCAGCATCTGACCCAATCTAATCATTTTTCAGATCAGGATCCTGAGAGCTTGAGAGGTGGTGTTAATTCCTCAGGGTCATACAGTGGATTAGAGGTACCTCTAGAAGTGCAAATCCTACCTGGTGCCTTTTTCGATATCCGTGGTTGTCCAGAGGGGACCAGCAAGATGTTAAGTCTGGAGAATGACTGAGGGGGCCTGGGGACTACAGGCTGTCCCCAGCTGGAAGAAGGCTGAGAGCCCTGGAAAGGAGATGGTGTTTTGTAAAGGACACTGGTCAGCACTCTTCTGGGCACATGTGGATACTGAACAAGGTTATGGATACCTGAAGTGGCTTTATGATACTTCTCAAGTACAGAAGTTTTTAGTAGGAAGATTCCACCCACTATTTTCCGTACTGTGGAAGCATGGGACTGTCCAGGTGATAGAATGCTCGGGTGGGCCACACAGGTTGGCTGTGGGGTCCCAACTCTGGAGGCATTAAAGGAGGAGGTCTGAGGGGCTCAGACATGAGCTGTCTGAGGCTGGCAGTGTGGGCCCCTCCATCACCCATCTCGCCCTCTGGACAGCACCTACCATCTCCTGGAGCCCCTTCCTCCTCCCAGTTGATGAAGTATTGCTTAGAAATGTGCTGTTTCTCAAACATGATTTAAATAAATGGAAAACTCTCATATGGAGTGTGCTATTTTTAAGAGATACTAGTTAAGGAATAAAATTCTGTGAAACACACAATTATTTAACTGTCTTTGTTTAGCAACATTCTCCTAATTAACCACTGCTAGCATCCATTGAGATGCTGGGCAAGTACACGCTGCTACATGTTTGTTTGGAGAAAAAAAAAAGTAATTCATGTTCTTGACCCAAATCTGGAGTGAGCATTCCCTCCAAGGACCTGAGTCCATCACCTTAGCGGTGGGAGGTAGGAGGTTCCCTTTGTCCTGGGGACACAGGGACTTGGAGAAGTGGCCTCTCCCAGGTGTCTTTGAATAGCTGCCTCTCTGGGGGGGCTTATAGAACCAGGTGGCTCTGACAAGGCTCCTCTCACTAATGCAGCACCCCCTGCATACCTCCCCTCAGTCCTTCTAAGAGCTGTTTTCAATTATCTTTCTGTAAAAAACTTATTTATTTATTTATTTTAAATAATTTATTTCGGTATCATTAATCTACAATTACACATGCAATATTATGGTTATTAAACTACCCCCTTCATCAGGTCCCCCCCACCAACCCCATTACAGTCACTGTCCATCAGCATAGTGAGATGCTACAGAATCATTACTTGTCTTCTCTGAGTTGTACAGCCCTCCCCATGCCCCCCCAACATTACGTCTGCTAATAGTAATGCCCCTTTTTCACTCTTATCCCTCCCCTCCCACCCATGTTCCCCAGTCCCTTTCCCTTTAGTAACGATTAGTCCATTCTTGGGTTCTGTGAGTCTGCTGCTGTTTTGTTCCTTCAGTTTTTTTCTTTGTTCTTATACTCTACATATGAGTGAAATCATTTGATACTTGTCTTTTTCGGCTTGGCTTATTTCACTGAGCATAATACCCTCTAGCTCCATCCATGTTGTTGCAAATGGTAGGATTTGTTTTCTTCTTATGGCTGAATAATATTCCATTGTGCATATGTACCACATCTTCTTTATCCATTCATCTACTGATGGACACTTAGGTTGCTTCCATTTCTTGGCTATGTAAATAGTGCTGCGATAAACATAGGGGTGCATCTGTCTTTTTCAAACTGGGTTGCTGCATTCTTAGGGTAAATTCCTAGGAGTGGAATTCCTGGGTCAAATGGTATTTCTATTTTGAGTTTCCTGAGGAACCTCCATACTGCTTTCCACAATGGTTGAACTAATTTGCATTCCCACCAGCAGTGTAGGAGGGTTCCCCTTTCTCCACATCCTCGCCAACATTTGTTGTTGTTTGTCTTTTGGATGTTGGCCATCCTCACTGGTGTGATGTGATATCTCATTGTGGTTTTAATCTGCATTTCTCTGATGATTAGCAGTGTGGAACATCTTTTCATGTGCCTGTTGGCCATCTGAATTCGTTCTTTAGAGAAGTGTCTATTCATGACCTCTGCCCATTTCTTAATTGGATTATTTGCTTTTTGTTTGTTGACATGCATGAGTTCTTTATATATTTTGGATGTCAACCCTTTATCAAATACGTCATTTATGAATATATTCTCCCGTACTGTAGGGTGTCTTTTTGTTCTACTGATGGTGTCCTTTGCTGTACAGAAGCTTTTCAGCTTGATATAGTCCCACTTGTTCATTTTTGCTTTTGTTTCCCTTGCCCGGGGAGATATGTTCATGAAGAAGTCGCTCATGTTTATGTCCAAGAGATTTTTGCCTATGTCTTTTTTCTAAGAGTTTTATGGTTTCATGACTTACATTCAGGTCTTTGATCCCCCTTGAGTTTACCTTTGTGTATGGGGTTAGACAGTAGTCCAGTTTCATTCTCTTACATGTAGCTGTCCAGTTTTTCCAACACCAGCTGCTGAAGAGGCTGTCATCTCCCCATTGTATATCCAAGGCTCCTTTATCAAATATTAATTGACTGTATATGTTTGGGTTAATGTTTGGATTTTCTATTCTGTTCCACTGGTCTGTGGGTCTGTTTTTGTGCCAATACCAAGTTGTCTTGATTACTGTGGCTTTGTAGTAGAGCTTGAAGTCAGGGAGCATAATTCCCCCTGTTTCCTCCTTCTCAAGATTGCTTTGGCGATTCGGGGTCTTTTGTGGTTCCATATGAATTTTAGAATTATTTGTTCGAGTTCATTGAAGAAAGCTGTTGGTAGTTTGATAGGGATTGCATTGGATCTGTAGATTGCTTTAGGTAGTATAGCCATTTTGACAATATTGATTCTTCCTAGCCAAGAGCATGGGATGCATTTCCATTTGTTAGTGTCCTCTTTAATTTCTCTTAGGAGTGTCTTGTAGTTTTCAGAGTACAGGTCTTTCAGTTCCTTTGTTAGGTTTATTCCTAGGTATTTTATTCTTTTTGATGCAATTGTGAATGGAATTGTTTTTCTGATTTCTCTTTCTGTTAGTTCATCGTTAGTGTATAGGAAAGCAACAGATTTCTGTGTGTTAATTTTGTATCCTGCAACTTTGCTGAATTCAGATATTAGTTCTAGTACTTTTGGAATGGAATCTTTAGGGTTTTTTATGTACAGTATCATGTCATCTGCAAATAGTGACAATTTGACTTCTTCTTTACCAATCTGGATGCCTTGTATGTCTTTGTTTTGTCTGATTGCTGTGGCTAGGACCTCCAGTACTATGTTGAATAACAGTGGAGAGAGTGGGCATCCCTGTCATGTTCCCGATCTTAGATGAAAACTTTTCAGCTTCTCGCTGTTAAGTATGATGTTAGCTGTGGGTTTGTCATATATGGCCTTTATGATGTTGAGGTACTTGCCATCTATACCCATTTTGTTGAGAGTTTTAATCATGAATGGATGCTGAATTTTGTCAAATGCTTTTTTAGCATCTATGGAGATGATCATGTGGTTTTTGTTCTTCTTTTTGTTGATGTGGTGGATGACGTTGATGGACTTTTGAATGTTGTACCATCCTTGCATCCCTGGGATGAATCCCACTTGATCATGGTGTAGACCCTCTTGATGTATTTTTAAATTCTGTTTGCTAATATTTTGTTGAGTATTTTTGCATCTATGTTCATCAGGGACATTGGTCTGTAATTTTCTTTTTTGGTGAGTTCTTTGCCCAGTTTTGGTATTAGAGTGATGCTGTCTTCATAGAATGAGTTTGGAAGTATTCCCTCCTCTTCTATTTTTTGGAAAACTTTAAGGAGAATGGGTGTTATTTCTTCTCCATATGTCTGGTAGAATTCAGAGGTGAATCCGTCTGGTCCGGGGGTTTTCTTCTTGGGTAGTTTTTTGATTACCAATTCAATTTCGTTGTTGGTGATTGGTCTGTTTAGTTTTTCTGTTTCTTGCTTGGTCAGTCTTGGAAGGTTGTATTTTTCTAAGAAATTGTCCATTTCTTCTAAGTTTTCCAGCTTGTTAGCATATAGATTCTCATAATATTCTCTTATAATTCTTTGTATTTCTGTGGGGTCCGTCGTGATTTTTCCGTTCTCATTTCTGATTCTGTTTATGTGTGTAGATTCTCTTTTCTCTTAATAAGTCTGGCTAGGGGTTTATCTATTTTGTTTATTTTTTCAAAGAACCAGCTCTTGGTTTCATTGATTTTTTTCTATTGTTTTATTCTTCTCAATTTTATTTATTTCTTCTCTGATCTTTATTCTGTCCCTCCTTCTGGTGACTTTGGGCCTCATTTGTTCTTCTTTTTCCAATTTCAGTAATTGTGTCTTTAGACTATTCATTTAGGAATGTTCTTCCTTCTTTAAATAGGCCTGGATTGCAATATACTTTCCTCTTAGAACTGCCTTTGCTGCGTCCCACCGAAGTTGTGGCTTTGTGTTGTTGTTATCATTAGTCTGCATATATTCTTTCATTTCTGTTTTGATTTGGTTGTTAAC
>JAVSCE010015502.1:0-116165 GCA_032199065.1 Smutsia gigantea
GCCTCCCTGGCACGGGCATTCCCAAGGCTGCTCAGCGCTCGCGGTCCTTTCCCAGTAGAAAGCAGCGGCAGGGTGGCAGGGCTGTGGTACCACTTAGACATCCTGTAGAGAGGTGGCGGGCTCCAACTCCTGGCAGCTTTCTGAACTTGCCGGATGGGGTACTCAGCACGTGTTGCTCTCAGTTTTGGCCTGTGACCACAATTCCCAGATATGAGGAACAGATCTCATATTATGTTATACCTATCTCCGGACTAAGTTTTTGTACCATTACAAAAACCTTTCTCATTTCCTTTTTCTTCCTGTTCAGGAAGCTTGGGGGCAGACGGACAAGCATGCTGGCTAAGCAGACACTAGCTGGAGAGTTCTCCCTGCAGCCAGGCACACCAGTCCTCATGAGATGCTCCCTTTTCATCAGGAAAGGAAAGAATTTCCTCTCCTCAATGGGCTCCTTTCGCTCCCAATTTTACTTTTATGTTGACCAGGATTGATTAGCAGCTGTGCTTCCAGCTTTTCAACCATGATTCCGGCATGCAGACACACTGGCCATCCTGTTACAAAAAGAAAGAACCAGTAAAGAAGTCAGACGATTGCTCTTAGTGTATCAGATTTCAAGATTTATAACTTATAAGCAGTCCCCCAAATTCTCTTTGGACTTTTAAAATAGAGATGCATTGTGGAGAATTAAGTTGCTATTGAATTGACACGTTGGTCACCAATCACACTGGCACAAGCCCAGTGTGAGATACTTTCATGTGTGGTGCTCTATCAGTAAATCTAACCCTAGATTTTAATATCAGCTCCATTTTTCAGAAAATAATCGATGTTATTTTTAGTAGTATAGTTGTTACTTATTTTGTGTCTGCCATATGCCAGGCAGTATTTTAAGCACTTCACACAGCATTATCACTTAGCGTTAACAAATACTCTATGAGGGAGACATTATTATCCTTATTTTACAAAGAATCAGGCTGTGAGTAATGATTTCCCTAAGGCCATTTAGATTGTAGGTGGTGCTGAGAGGTAGCATTTAATGAACACTTACTATGTGTCTGACCCTCTTTTAAATACTTCATGTATGTTAACATCATCATAAAAGCCCTCTAAGATAGTCCTTTTTCCCCCTGAAACCACACAAATTATTTTGTGTTTCTATGGAACCGAAGTCTAATGTGGGTCTCAGTGGGTGAAAATCAAAGTGTCAGCAGGCTGCGTCCCTTTCCAGAGGCCCCACGGGAAGATCCATTCTCTTCCCCGTCCAGGTTGTTGGCAGAATTCCTCTCCTTGTGGTGCTTTGAGGGACATGGCCATTCCCCTGCTGGCTGCCAGCTGAAGGTTGTCCACAGCTCCCAGAGACCACCCTCGTTCCTCAGCTTATGCTTCCCTTCCTCCTTAAAAGTCCCCACAAGCAGGCTGGGAGTTTCAGTCCTGTTTTTTTTTTTTTAGAGCATTTTTAGGTTCATAGCAAAATTAAGAGGAAGGTACAGAGTTTTCCCATGTACCTTTTGCCCCTGCATGTACATAGCATCCCCAGTATCAACATTCCTCTAGCCCCAGAGAGATACATTTCTTACAATCGAGGAACCTACCTTGACACATCATGGTCAGCCAGAGTCCATAGTTTACCTTAGGGTTCACTCTCATTTTTGTACATTCTTTAAGTTTGAACACATGGATTCATCATTGTGGTATCATACAGAGTAGTTACACTGCCCCAGAAATCCTCTGTGCCCCGTTTGTTCATCCCTCCCCCCGCCCAACCCCTGGCAACCACTGAGCTTTTTATTGTCTCCACAGTTTTTCCTTTCCCAGAATGTCACATAGTTGGAATACTACAACAGGTAACCTTCTTCATATTGGCTTCTTTCACTTCATAATATGCATTTATGTTTCCTCCATGTCGTTTCATGACATGATAGCTCATTTCTTTTTAGCACTCCATAATAGTCAATTGTCTGGCTGTACCACAGTTTATTTATCCTTTCACCTGCTGAAGGACATCTTGATTGCTTCAGAGTTTTGGCAGTTAGGGATAACGCTGCTCTAAACAGGTGTGTGCAGGTTTTTGTGTGGGTGTATTTACAGCTCCTTTGAGTAAATACCCAGGGAAATGATTGCTGGATTTTATGGTAAGAACATGTTTAATTTTGTAAGAAACCACTAAAGTGTCTTCCAAAGCTGTATCATTTTGCATTCTCACCAGCAGTGAATGAGAGTTCCTGTTGCTCTGCAGTCCTCCCAAGCATCCTGTGATGTCAGCCTTCCAGATTCTGGCCATTTTGATAAGTGTGTAGTGGGTAACGTTGTTTTAATTTGCATTTCCCTGATGACATATGATGCGGAGCATCTTTTCATATGCTTATATGCCATCAGGTGAGGTGTCTGTTAAGGCCTTTGGCCCATGTTAAAAAAAATTGAGATATAATTGAAACGTAACATTACATTAGATTTAGGTGTACAATGTAATGATTTGATATTGGCATGTATTACAGAAGAATCACCACAACAACCTCTAGTTAACATCCATCACCATACAGTTATAAAAGTTTTTTTACTTGTAATGAAAGCTTTTAAGACTTACTCTCTTAGCTTGTAAATACACAATATAGTATTATTAACTGTAGTCACCATGCTGATACTGTGTCTCCAGGACCGATTTAATTTTATAACTGGAAGTTTGTACCTTTTGACCCCCTCCACCTTTTTCACCCAATCCCCACCTCCCACCTCTGGCAATCACCAGCCTATTCTCAACATCTATGACTTTGTTTGTTTTGGCCCATTTTAAAATTGGACTGTTTGTTTCCTTATTGAGTTTGATGAGTTCTTTGTATATTGTGGATAACAGTCCTTTATCAGCTGTGTCTCTGCAAATATTTTCTCCCAGTCTGTGGCTTGTCTTCTCATTCTCTTGATAGTGTCTTTCACAGAGCAAAAGATCTAAGTTTCTGTGGAATCCAGCTCATCAACTGTTTCTTTCATGGACTGTGCCCTTGGTGTTGTATCTAAAATGTCATTGCCATACCCAAGGTCATTTAGGTTTTCTCCTATGTTATCTTATAAGAGTTTTATAGCTTTGCATTTTATACCTAGGCCCATGATCCATTTTGAGTTAATTTTTGTGAAGGGTGTTAGGTCTATGTGTCAGGTCACTTTGTTTGCTTGTGAATGTCCAGTTGTTCCAGTGCCATACTTTGAAAAGACCATAATGGCCTTCTTTATTGATGAAGAAACTGAAACAGAAAGAGCTTGAGGAACTTGCTCAGGGTTATGCAGTTGGTAAATGGTCTTTCTGGCTCTGGGCTCATGGGCTTTAGTGCTGTAGGGCCCCTTACTATGCTGAACTGCCCCTTTGCAGTAAGACCAACATTGATATTCAGGGCTTCAAGTTACAGCATGATACCTCCTTATTCTGCCATGCTTTAACACAAAGAAGAGAATGTCAAATGGCAAAATTTCATTCTAGGAAGGTGCATTAGTAATATTTGCTGTATTTTGCTCTTGCTAATATCCAAGGCTGTTTTAATCACCCACTCCTCAAGGATCCTGCAAATAAAGCAGTGGGTTTGGATTTTTCCAAGTTATCTCCTGCTTTTCTCTCTATGCTTAACATTTCTCATTCATCCCAGTGGCTTAGTTAAGAGTTCTTTTTTTTTTCTTTTTCTCCTATCTAGCCATTATAGCCCATTTGCTTATTTCCCTTCTATCTGTGAAATAGTTGCCAAGAAATGATAGCAACTGGGCCGTGGTTAAGGGCAGTTAAAACCCGTATAACTGTGAAGAACAGGAGTCGAAAGGGCAGACACATGGGGACTTTTTTCTGTGTCACTTGTGCAGGGAAATTATTTTTCTTCTCTTCAATGCTGAAATCCCCAGGGACTTTTCTTTCAAATGCAGTCATTGTCTCTGAAGTGGTATCTATGTGATAATATTTTGAGTTATTCCAAAAGATAATCTAGAGATCCAATGTGTAATTTCTGTGTTGGGGAACTTCTTTATTAAGGTAATGTATTTTTATAGTAAAAGCTGAAACTTTATCCAAGCAAACACAAAATCTTCTCAAACTCCCTCCCTAGAGGTAAACAATTTTTTGATGTGGATCCTCTCAGAAATTTTCCCATTCAGAGTACAGTTTATTATCCAATATTGGAGGTAAAAATACTATCATTATTCCAGGGCAACAGGCATAAACTAGGACCATTTCAAAGCAAATTGGGATGTGGAATCACCTTTTATATGTAAGTTTATATCTATATCTATAGAAACATCTAGACACGCCTCATATATCCATTATATAGCAATCGCTCCTAAGATGGTTCCCCATAATTCCCACCTCCTTGTCTCCATGTGTCATCCTTTCTTTGCGTGTAGGCTGGGTTTAGTGACTCATTTCTAGAATAGAATAGAATACTGCTGAAGTAATGGTCTGTCACTTTTGAGATTAGGTTATAAAGATGGTGGCTCCCATTTGGGGTTCTGTTTGTCTCTCCCTGTGGGGGAATCGCTTGCTCTGGGAGAAGCCTGCTGCCACACTGAGGATACTCGGGCATCTTATGGTGGGGAGCACATGGTATGGAACTGAGGTGTCTGACCCGCAGCCAGTGAGGAACTCGAGCCGCTAACAACCACCTAAGTGAACTGGGAAGTGGACCCTCCAGCTTTTCATGACTGCAGCCCCAGCTGACAACTTGACTGCACGTTCCTGAGAGGCCCTGGGCCAGAACCATCCAGCTAAGACACAGCCGACCTCAGAAACTGTGAGAAAATTAGTCTTTGTGGTTTGAAGCTGCTGAGTTTTGAAGTAATTTGTTATATAGTGATAGAGACCTAATACATTTATTAAAAATCAAATCATATAAAGGTTGTTTTTAACAACTTTCTTCTTTTCCCACCCATTTGTCAGTAGATACCTCGTTTAGTATGCGTAGCAGAAAGCAATACTATCTTATTAAAAAAAGAGATGGAGAGAATATAAAATTCCATTCCAGTGACCGTGGTGTTTTTGTTTTTGTTTTTTCTTTTTTAAAAATCAACAGTGGCTTAACAAACATCCCTGAAATATGTTTTTATGCTTTTGCAATTATCTCCACAGGATAGCTTCTTACGGGGAAAATTCCAGGGTTATGGAACAACGCATTTAATTCTAGATTAATATTTATGATTGTCTTCCAATTGAAGTTGGCCTTTCCAATACTGAATATTATTAACTTTAAAAAGTCTTGCTAATATATAGATGAAAAATTACATGTTTCATGATTTGCAGAACTTCATCTTACTTTTTTTTTTGTTACTCCTGAGGGTTTCCTCTCCTGTGAAGGGCACTTCCATGTCTTTGATCTGCTTTCTTCTTAAGCTGTTCATCTCTTCTTTATTGATACCCAAAGTGTCCTTTGTTAAAAGAATGTAGCTCTTCACCATATCGGTGATAAATACCTTCCCCAGTTTGTCTTTTGACTTTGCTTGTGTTTATGTTTAAAATGGTTTTTCCATAAGGAATTTAAAAATCAGGCAGTGAACTTCATCAGTTTCTTTCCTCTATAGCTTTTGAACCTTTGTGTCATGATTTCTGTGGCCCAAGACTTTTTCATTTGGTATTTTGGTGATTTCATGGTTTGCATTTAAATTTTAGATCTATCTATGATTTATTTTAGTATAATGAGGGAGAGATCCAATATTTTCTCCATATGTTCTAGCATCATTGCGTAAAAACGAAAGCAAAAAATTATCTCCTCCGACTGATTTCAAATACCAAATTTATCCATGCTAGAAAATCCTATATGTGTGGGTCTATTTTGGAAGTCCTACTTTTCTTCCATAGCCTTGTCTCATTAGTTCTATTCTACAGCCACACTGCCTTAGTTACAATAGCTTTAAAGTGAATTTTAATATCTCATAGGGCCAGTCACTGTTTCTTTGTCAGAATTTTCCTGGGGATTCTTTTATATTTTTCTGTTAGGTGCAATTGAGATTGCTTTTCAAGTTCAAATGATTCCTATTGAGATGTTTATTTGAATTTCATTAATTGATATATAATTATAAAATTGAAACTTTCTATCCAGGAATATGTGTATTTATATATTCAATTTTTATTTCCCTAAACAGAGTATTTATTTTTTCTTAGATTCTTTATATTTTTTGAGATGATGCCTAGATATTTTATGTTTTTGATGCTTCTGTTTTTATATCCAGTAACGTCTTGTTTTCATAATGCTTTCGACGATTATTGTTTATATATATGGGAAAGTTATTCATTTTTATTTATAGCAAGCCACCTTAGCATGTTAATTTTTTTCAGTTGATCCTCTTGAATTTACCAGATATACACTTATATATTTATATATCTTCTGAAGAGCGATGGTTTGTTCTCTTTTCTAGTCTTTAGTTCTTGTGTTGTGTGTTCTTTAAGGGGAGTGCTTTTAGTGTTTCTTCAACGAATGCAATGCTGGATTTCTTTCTCCCCCCCTCCTTTCTCTTTTGCTTCAGTTGACTCCTACCCCTTTCAGTTTCTAGTTCTGCGATTGTGAGCAAGTTACTGACACACAAAAAAAGTGGAACTTAGGTTATGAGTGGCTGAGCCAGGATGCAAACTGAGAAGTCCCTGATTTCAGGTAAGCCCTGAAATCACACTCTTAGTACTGTTCTTCTGGCCTCAAAAAATGATTTTGGAAACTTGCTTGCTTCCAGTCTCTCTTTTCTCTTCCAGTTCTGTCAATTGCTCTTTCCTTCTCTCCTTCCTTCCTTTTCTTCTCCTTCTTCCCTCCCTTCTTCCCCTCTCTTCTTCCTCACTCTCTCTTTCTTCCTATCTCCCTCCCTCATACTTCATCTCCCTCTCTCCCTCCCTCCCCCTGCTTATTGTTTAAGGATCTTCTAAATCTGTCCATCAAACCGCATCCCAGCATGCATCCTGTTTTAGTATTTGTGGTGGAAATCTGCAGTGGATTTAATAAGCAGCCAGACACACCACTAATGTGACGAGAGCAAGGGAGGATGAACCTCTGGCCTTGAGGACAGCAGATTTCATCCCATAGCCACAGCATTGTCCCTCTGGGAGGGGATATCTTTGGGGAGGGCACTTCCTGAGTGGGTTTGTTGTTTATTCTGATTACTTTCATCTGTAATAAATTGTTCAAAGTTCCTAATTCAGGGACCTCACTCCTTTGGGGACTCTTGCTGCATATTCTCCTCTTGCCCTTCATTAATATGCAGTCCTCAGTATGACAGGAAACAGCTCACTGTGAGAGGCTTAAATGAATCTGGCTTCTGGAAATGTCATTATTTTAGGAGGGGGCACAAGAGGGAGGGCAGGAAAATAGTTTAGATTTTTGTGGGAAAATGGAAAGCAAGAGGCAAATAGAAGTTCTCTTTGGAAGAGAGGAAATGGTAATAGATTTAAAAAATTGGTGTGTGTTAATTTTGTTCTACTTTCTTTATATGAATCTTACTTCAGAGAAAGATCGGCTGCTTTAAGCAAGTCATTATGAGTGAAGCACAGGCCTATCTTGGGTGGTTGGGATGGGGATGGATAAGGAGGAGGAAAAAGGACAGAGAGAAAGTTCTTATTTGCAAGTGATAGAATTTGCAACTCTGCTTAGCACATCTTCTTTTATTCAACAAGTCATTGTTGAGCTCTGACTATGATGATGGCCTTGATGGGGGATGCAAAGAAAGAGGAGGCATAGTTCCTGACTTCCAGGTACTTGTAGCCAGTGAGTCAGACAGCTAAGTACTTGGAGTAGAGAAGTACTTGGGAGTACCTGGGAGTACTTGGGAGTAGAGAAGAGTGCCGAACTTACTCTTGAAGGACAAGTGGAATTTGAATTGGCAGAGAATTGGTAAATGGCACATTCTGAGCCTGGTAAGGAGCAAGAGAAATGGATTTTGGTTGCATAGTGCTGAATGGTTGATTTCAGCGGAATTACTAGTGTGAGAATGAAAGCACCTCTTGAGCAGTTAGGACGAGGGTTGATGTGGGGTTTGAGAGCCGCTGTAAGTTCTTTGGAATCACCTTGATAACTGTGATCAGTACAAATCTGGTAGTAGCATGGGGGTGAATTGACAGAGTCAGAGATATGAGTTAAGAGACAGCCATGCCAATAGTCTGATCTAGAGTGCAGACAATGGAACTAGCATACAATGGGCATATCTAAAATACGCAGCCAAACCCCCTCCAGATTTTAATAGAGTTAATGATAGAAAAAGACGATGCACAATAAATAAGGTTTGAGCCTCAGATGATTTCATGCGAAACTGGACTGACAAGCAAAATTGACATTATCTGTGTACCTCCTGTCCTGAGTTATGGATTCTGGGGTGGAACTGAGTTTTCTTTTGCCAGTTGAGTGCATTACCATTTCAAGTTTTCTTTAAAATTTTTTTCCCATTGTGAGATGGGATTCTTGATCGGTTGCTGTAGCTCTTTCATCAGTTATGTGTTGAATTGTCTTCAAGTGATCCTCCAGTAGACGCCCAAGTTGAATGAAAAGTCATAAATAGAGGGGGAGGTTAAAATCCTATTATGAGACATCCTGGCTGGCTTCCTTCTTGCTCTTTGATAATACGGGATGCCTGTATTTGAGAAATAAAGATCTATAATGCATGCTAGGACTTCTGCTCAGGGAGGGGAGGGGAGAATTAAGACCAGTTCCACATTAGCCACTTTGCCAGTTCCTCTCTTCTAGCTCCTTGTACAGTGGGTGTTTGTGCACCTGGTAAATGAGTTAGTTGGGGATAGATGGGAGAGACAGACTCCCCAACATACTTACTCCTTTTCTTTATCCTTCCTCAGAGTAAACCAACTCCATGCTTTAAGCACCACACAGGACTTATTCCAGGTGCACCCTTTGCCCCGTAAAACACCCAAATACACCCAAACATGCACATGGAGCAAATCCAACCAAAATATTTTTCAATAGAGAAAAAGTTCTTAAAAATGAAACTCTCTAAATTTGCATAATGCAGAGATACCAAGACATAAATAGAGCCTCTCTGCTGGTGCCAGGCATCTGACCACTAACGGACCAGCCCATATGGCCGAGACACTGTCCCGCTGGCAGCATATGCCCTTGGCTCAGTGGGTATTCCTAGAGAATTCCAGATATAATAGCACCTGTCCCAGAAGTTTAAAGAACCTACTATAAAAATTGGTAAACTGATCATATGCATAAATTCATCAATTTTGGTACAATTAACTGTGCATTCCAATGATTCTATTTTGATGTTGGATATCAGGGTATCTGGCTTAGTTGTGTAAATTCACTGAAATAGGGTGATATTTGTGGACAAGTTGTTACCCAAGCCCTTGGCAGAGACTAGACTCCTATTTCTTCTCATTCTCAGCTCCCTTGGACGTTTTCCTGTTTTCTGTCCCTGATGTTTTCTGTGTGGAAATAACTCCTCCAACATTTGTTGTCCTGTGTTTTTCCTATTTACTCTGTTGGCAAAACTCATCTGTGTTTATTTGGGGGCTTTAAGGCACTGAGATTTCTTGTTCTAGTTCACCTACTTTTATTAATGTTGAAAAATATATTAAACTACTACTACTAATAATGAGCAATCTGCTACTACTTTGAGCAATCTGACAGGTTCCATGCAAAAGGATTTATATTATGGTCTTATTGCTTTTCTCTGCTAATCTATGGGTTAGAGACTATTTTACTGTTATTACTAGTTGAGAAAGCTGAGGCTTAGAGAGTTCATGGAACTTACCCAAGGTCTCATATGTAATTAAGAGATAGAACCAGAATTCAAATGCAGGTTAGCATGCTTCCAAAGCTTATTAAATAAGCTATTACTACACCAGTCTATTTTGTATGATTCCTACTTGAACTGTAAATTATATAGATCCATTTTAAATTAAAGCTGTTAGAAAGTTTTAGCATGAAATATTGTCAATGTAAATACTTACCTCTAAATGCCAAAGTGTTAGTCTAATGCAGCAGAAATTAAAGTTGTTTGCTAAATTAATCAAAAGCACTGATTAAAGCTTTTAGAGGACCTAAGCATTGAAAAATTAAGGATGATAGGTTTAGCAGAGTTTTTTGAATTTGGGTGTAATGACTACTTCAATGCTTTTTAGGAATGCAAATATCGAATTATTGTAAAAAAATTTGTTGTTTTTCCATTTCTGTGATGCTCTTCTTGGTTGGCACACCAAATACAAACATAGTCTGCCTTTTGGTTACTCCAGAAATGAGGAAAGTAGTTTATATTTACAAACAAGTAGCAATTGAAAATCACAGCCAGTTCCCCACAACACTCACGATGTACTGACGAACCACGTCTTTTCTAACAATTGTGGGAATTTCAACACTGCATGTGTCAGGCACAAAGGAAACATTGTTATGTAGCCCAGCGTTGCACAACCGCCAGGCTCCTTTGTAGAATGTTCAATGAGAATCCTTGGCAAACTCTGAAAATGTGGTAATTCTAGCATTTAAATACAAATTTTAATACCTCTTAAAAAATTATCTTAGATTGTTAGTAGGTGGTCCTTTGTCACAAATAAAACCAAAATCTGTGGAGAGATGTGCCAGTCATCTATTAGAACTCAAAAAGTGTCTTACTGTTTTTGTCGTTTCATGTCCGATCAGTAGGACCTATTGGGTCTGGTATCCTGGCCAAAAGGGGTGAGGAAAAGAGGAAGAGGGGAGATTCTAAAGCTGGTTGGCTGATTTATTTATGTAGAGGAGAGGGAGAATTATTAATACTAATCCTTTACCTTTGGAATATACGCTAGAATTTATGGAGTGTTCCATCAAGTCATCTTGATTTTGATTTAGGCCCCCGGTACATGTGGCAGGTCGGACGTGGTTACTGACACCAGCATTTTAAAAACCAGCACCAGAGAAAAAGAGTGAGTGACCTGCCTAACATCACACTTGCTAATTCCTCACCTTTTTGAATTTCACTCCCTTCCTTTTTGCCTATGGATAAAGTCCAAACTTCTTCATCAGCCTTATAAAGCCCTTCCTAATCTGGTCCTTGCCTGCTTTGTGAATTACTCTTCTATGTAAACTATTGCATATTTGCCCTATGTACTCTACCTTATCATGCCAAACACTTGACTCTGTTACTTGTGTTCAGGATTTCCCAAATTTAGGATTAAATCAGCTAGAAAATTACCAAGTGAGTTAATAAATGGACAGTGTTGATAATTTTGTATTTTGGCAAGTAAGGAAATTATAAAATACAGCCATTTTATGGAAAGTCTAACATCTTATATAGAAAGCACATAATCTAAAGGAAAAAATGGCTGCTAATTAAACTAAAATGTAAAACCTCACTTGTTGCCTGTATTTGCCTCATTTTGCCAGAGACTTCTGAAAAAATTGTTCTGGACTGGCCCTGGCTCGGGTGTCTGGGAACTTGTGCCTTTGTACACACTGTTTTCTGTTAGGAATTCTCTACTTTTCTCATGCCTCTAGCCTTTGGCCTTTCTGACTAAATCCTCTTAAGCCTTTAATTCTCAGTTTACATGTAGACCTTAGAAAATCTTTTCCCATCTCCCTTCACCTGTTTTCTCCCACCCACACCACCCCCCTCCAGTTATCATTCTCTGCATCCTCCTCTATGCAATGATAGCCTGCGCTGGGGCTGTTTATTTTCCTGCTCTCTTTTGCCACCACCCTATGAGCTTCTAGAAAACAGAGACTGCCTCTTACTCACCCTCACTCCTAAAGGTTAGCACATTGCCTTTTGCATATACCCAATGCATAATACAAACTGAACAGAGGAATGGATGCATGAGTAAATAACGGAGTGAGTAAATACCTGGGTGCCCAGCCCTTTGTTTGTGCCTTGTATGCCTTCCGTGATCTGCAGTTTCAGGCACAGAAGATGTATTCCAACAAACACACTCACTGAACTGAATTAATTTATGGGTTTTGGCCTCATTGGTTCTTCTATTTTTCTTTGTCAAGGAAAACTAATTATGTTCTCCATTATCAGAGTGTCTGGGAACAGTCTGCAGCTGCTATGAAATGCTTCCATGGGCTCCAGTGCCTCCCTCGGCTCTTCTGGTCAGCTCGTGTATTCTGCTTGCCTGTTCACTTTTGGTGTACCATGTTGACTTCACATTTTTATTTATTTTTTATGGCAAAAGGAGTGCTAGGGCATGCCCTGCGGCACATCTGGAGAATAGTCAGCATTTCTTTATGGTCTGATCTTTCTAAATCTACAGATGCGCAGGATGCTTTGCCATCTTGTTTTCATTTCTTTCAAGAATATACATTTTTTTTTTTTGCCTCTCAAAACGTTTGTTAAAGCAACTTACCCAGGAAGGATAGCCGTAACTGCCGTAACTTCATAAGATTCATCAGTGATGCAAGCAATCTCACCTGGGGACATATGCTCGCCAAGCAATATGAGTTACTACTGGCTGGAGCATTTTCCCAGCTCACAAGATATGACAAGTGTCATTTCACTGACTCTTGCTCAGTCGCAAGGCAAACCGCGTCTCTGCCATCTCACCTGTAGTCAGGGGATTGCTGAGACACCATGCAGCCACAAGAAGCCCAGGCTGCAGTTTGGGCTTTGGTCTATGCCTCAGAAGAAATATTAGCTTTTCTTGAAACTCTCTTCCTTTGCCTCCCATAGCATTCTATTTTGTTTTTGAAAATAACCCATATTTATAGGGGCAGACTAATAATAACCCCAACTTCTTAGGAATACTGCCTATGTACTAGGTGGTTTATGTACGTTTTTTATAATCATTCTATTTTTTAGCAACGTTTTTTGTCCCCATTTTATAAATGAGGAAACTAAAAAGCAGAACATTAAGTGGTTTGGCCAGAGCCGTACAGCAGTAAGTGGTGAGGCTGAAGTCATGTTACCCCCAAACCTCTGTTCTTTCTATTACACCGTGCTGCCTTCCTTATCAGGTGACCTTGATAATAGCTATGTGGTTTTATGCTGCTGCTTAACTCCTGTAAGGAGAAATAAAATACCTGTCTCATGAGATTGCTTTGAGAATTAAATGGAGTAATATATATATGAAAGGACCTGGCATAGTGTCTTGTATATAGTAAAAACTGAGTATTTTTCTTAAGTCATCATTTTCTTCTGTATCCTTCTTTCTCTGTTGATCCAACCCAACCCTCTCTTTAGACATCTGATTGTCCATCCTAAGTCTGTTCTCTTTTGTATCTCTTTAGGAGATATTATTAGTTCCCTCAGGTTGAGTATAAGGATTGTGGCTGTGACTCAGTCTTTCCTTATTATTAGGATAAAAAATGCTGAGAGCCAAAGTTTGAGCACTGGGACATAACCACATTTAGGTGATGGGAGGCAGAAGTGCTGTTTTGCAAGGAAAGAGAGAAAAAACAAATAGGAGGTGGCTGCATAGGTTGTTACATTACCATGGATATCCAGGGAAGAGAAGCTTGTAATAAAGGAGTTGGTTAACAATGTCAAATGCCAGAGTGGCAGGGATGAGTAAGAAAGGAGGAAATGTCATTTGATTTGATTTGGTTATTTGGATGTATTCGAAGACCTTGGGGAATAAAGGTGATGGGCTGTAGGCAAATGAAAAGGTTGGTGAGTAGAGGCAGTCTGTGTTTTGACTGTAATAAAAGACAAAGAGGGTGCTGTACAATGATGGTGGGGTGAAACAAGTAAGAAGATGAAACATTTGTAAGGATATATGCACCTGACTTAGGAGTGACAAATTATATTAAGCAAATATTAATGGACCTAAAGGGAGAAATTGACAGCAATACAATAATAATAGGAACTTCAGCATCCCACTTACATCAAGGATCTATCTTCCATACAGAAAATCAATAAGGAAACATGGGCCTTGTTTGACATATTAGACCAGATAGACTTAATAGATACATACAAAACGTTCCAACCAAAAGCAGCAGAATAGTCATTCTTTTTAAGTGTGCATGGAACGTTCTCCAGGTAGAGCACATGATGTTAGGCTGCAAAAGAAGTCTCAATAAAGTCAAGATCGATCATAGCAAAAGCTCAAGCTTCTTTTCCTACTATAATAGTATGAAACTAGAAATTGATTACAGGAAACCTGGAAAAACTACAAATACATAGAGGTTAAACGTTACTGAACAACTACTGGGTCATAGAAGAAATCAAAGGAGAAAAAAAATACTTAGATACAAATAAAAACAGAAATATGACATACCAAAGTCTATGGCATGTAGTAAAAGGGGGGTTCTAAGAGGGAATTTCATAGCAGTACAGGTCTACCTCAAGAAACAAGAGAAATACCAAATAAATAATCTCATTTAACACCAAAGGAACTAGAAAAGAAGAAGAAACAATGCCCAAAGTAAGTATAAGGAAGGAAGTAATAAAGATCACAGGAAATAAATGAAATAGGAATAAAAAGACAATAGAAAAGATCAATGGAACTAAGGGCTGTTTTTTTGCAAAGATAAACAAAATTGATAAACCTTTGGCTAGACTCACCAAGAAAAAAAGAGCTCAAATAAATAAAATCAGAAGTGAAAAAGAAGTTGTAATTGATACCACAGAATTACAAAGGATCAAAGAGATAATATGAACAATTATATGCCTACAAATTGGAAAACCTAGAACAAGTGGGTAAATTTGTAATAACATACAATATTTCAAGACTGAATCATGAAGAAATAGAAAATCTGAATAGTAAAGAGGTTGAATCAATAATAAAAAACCTGCCAACAAACAAAAGTACCGAACCAGATGGCTTCACTGGTGAATTCTACCAAACATTCAAAGTTTTAATAAGTATCCTTCCCAAACTTTTCCAAAAAATTAAGGAGGGAACACTTCCAAATTTACGTTATGAGGTCAGCATTATCTTTTTTTCTATATTATTTTATTATATTATTATTACTTATAATGAGGGACATACAATAAAATGCACAAATCTTAGTGTATAACATGGTGAATTCTGACATGTGTATACACTTGTAATCATCACCCAGATTAAGATATCAAAATCCTAATTTTACCTCCTTTACCTATTTCAATTATCCCCTCACTCCTCCCCTACAGCAACCACCAGTGTATTCTCTGTATCTGAGTCTATTTCTGCTTTGTTTGTTTGTTTGTTTTTTAGATTCCATGTATAAGTGAAACCATATGGCATTTGTCTTTCTCTGTCTGACTTATTTCACTGAGCATAATACCCTCATGGTCCATCCAATCCATGTTGTTGCAAATGGCAAGGTTTCGTTTTTTTTTATGGCTGAGTAATATCCCATTGTATAGAGGCCAGCATTATCTTGCTAGCAAAACCAGACAAGGAGACCACAAAACCAGAAAATTATAGATCAATACATCTGATTATCCTAGTTGCAAAAATCTTCAACAAAACATTAGCATTCTGATTTTAATAATACAGTAAAAGGATCATACACCGTAACCAAGTAGGATTTATTCCAGGGATGGAAGGATGGTGTAATATCCAAAATCATTGAAGGTGATATGCCACTTTAACAAAATAAAGGATGAAAATCATATGATCATTTCAATAGAAGCAGGAAAAGCATTTGACAAAATTCAATATCTATTTATGATAAAATTTCTCAACAAAGTGGGTATAGAAGGAATGTTGCTCAATATAATTAAGGCCATATATGACATTCCCACAGCTAACATCATGTTCAATTGTGAAAAGCTGAAAGCTTTTCTTCTGAGATCAAGAACAAACAAGGATTCTCTAGTTTTAGGCAACATAGTATTGGAAGTCCTAGCCATAGCAATTTGGCAAGAAAAAGAAACAAAAGGCAACAAATTGGAAAGGAAGGAGTCCAACTGTTACTATTTGCAGATGACATACTATTTATAGAAAACTCTAAAGACTCCACTTAAAAACAGTTAAAATAAATAAGTTCAGTAAAGTTGCAGAATACAGAATTAATATACAAAAATCTCTTGTATTTCTATATACTAAAAATGAACTGTCTGAAAGAGAAATCAAGAAAACAATCCCATTTACAATTGTTCCAAAAAGAATATGATATCTAGTAATAAACTTAACCAAGGAGATGAAAGATCTGTAAACTGAAAAGTCTAAGACACTGATGAAATAAATTGAAGAAAACACAAAAAATAGGAAAGATATTCCATGCTCATGGGTTGGAAGAATTAATATTGTTAAAATTGCCCATACTACCCGAAACAATCTAAAGATTCAATGCAATCCCTATCAAAATTCTAGTGGGATTTTTTCACAGAACTAGAACAAATCTAAAATTTGTATGGAACTGCAAAAGACTTACTCTGAATAGCCAAAATGATCTTGAAAAAGAACAAATTAGGAGGTATCTTACTCCCTGCTACAAAGCTATAGCAATCAAAACAGTATGGTGTTGGCATAAGAACAGACATAAATATCAGTGGACAGAATAGAGACCTTGAAATAAACCTACACATATATGGTCAATTAATTTACAACAAGGAAGCAGGAATATAAAATGGGGCAATGAAAGTCTCTTCAGTAAATGCTGTTGGGAAAATGGACAGTTACAGGCAGAAGAATAAATCTGGACTACTGTCTTGGACCATAAAAAAAAATTAACTTGAAATGAATTAGAGACTTGAATGTAAGAACTTAAACCATAAGAAACATATGTAGCAAACTCCTTGACATTGGTGTTAGTGATGTTTTTCTAAATCTGATTCCAAAAGCAAGAGAAACAAAAGCGACATTAAGGAGGGGATTCAAGATGGCAGCATGAGAGGTGAGACAAGAACTCCTCCCCAAACCACAAATAGTATGAAAATATAGTTAATTAATACAACTAACCCTAAAACAACAACAGGAAAGAAGGCTGAACCAGACTGCATACAGACATCACAAACAGAGCAGACCTGATGAAACAGGGTAATGTACAAAAGCTTGATCCAGTGGGACCCAAGCCCTTCTTCCACCCCAGTTTACTGTTGGGAGGAAGAGAAACAGAGTGGGTAGGGGGTGGAAGCCTGGAATTGCTGAATACCTAGCCCTGGAGATCTGCTTTATGAGCAGAAACCTACTCTGTGTGGTGCTCTGGAGGTTGGGGAGCTCGGACAGGCGGAGTACCTGAGAGACTGACATTCAGCCATTTGTGGAGGATGGGATACACATCCGGCCGCTCTGTGACAGAGGAAAGGCAGGTGGCCTGGGAGGCTTCCTAGCAGCAAGAGGGCTGCTGAGGGGGTGGGGGTTGCACAGAGCTTGCTGCACAGAGAAGGAAGAGCTGGACAAGGTTGTCTGAGCGTGCTCTGCCCAGCAGGTTGGGAACTCTGAGGAGCTTCAGGCACTCCATCCCCCTGGCTGGGTGCTCAGCTCTGAGGCCCCCCACTGTGACATGCAGCCTGCTGTGCCTTACTGCTGGCCTGAGAGCACCAGTTCGCAAACTGGCAGCCACTGCACTGGCATCAGGCCAGCCAGAGGGAGGCCCCACCTACAACAGCTAGAGATGCCAAACACAGAGGCTTACACCTGTGTGCTCGGCCCACTGGCTGTGATACTAGAGACAGGCATCGCAGATGGAAATCAGGAAACAGATCTTTCCTCCCCCCCAGGCACCAGCTATGCTCCCCAAAGACCCCCAACCTCACTCTAGGGGCTGAGCAGCTCCAGAGACTGGAGCTTCTGGGCACTAGAGGGCACCACACAGAACCATGAAATGGCAAAAGAACCTGGTTCAGACAAAAATCTCACAAACCCCAGAAAAAGGGCCACATGAAACTGAACTCACCACTCTTCCTGAAAGAGAGTTCAAAATAAAAATCATAAACATGCTTATGGAGGTACAGAAAAATATTCAAAAACTCAGGAACGAATTTGAGATGGAGATTCAATCATTAAGAAATTCCATATCAGAAATGAAACATACAATGGAGGGATTTAAAAGCAGATTAGATGTAGTAGAAGAGACGGTAAATGGAATAGAAATTAGAGAAGATAAATACAAAGAAGCTAAGGCACAAAGAGAAAAAAGAATCTCTAAGAATGAAAGAATATTGAGAGATCTGTGTGACCAATCCAAACAGAACAATATTTGCATTAGAGGGGTGCCAGAAGAAGAATAAGAGAGAAAAAGGAATAGAAAGTGTCATTGAGGAGGTAATTGCTGAAAACTTCCCCAATATGGGGAGGGAGATAGTCTCTCAAGCCATGGAGGTGCACAGATCTCCCAACACAAGGGACCCAAGGAAGACAACATCAAGACATATAATAATTAAAATGGCATAGATCAAGAATAAAAATAGACTTTTAAAAGCAGCTAGAGAGAGAAAAAAGATCACATGCAAAGAAAAGCCCATCAGGCTATCATCAGATTTCTCAACAGAAACCTTACAGGCCAGAAGGGAGTGACATGATATATTTAATGCAATGAAGCAGAAGGGCCTTGAACCAAGAATACTCCACCCAGCAAGGTTATCATTTAAATTTGAAGGAGGGATTAAACAATTTTCATATAAGCAAAAGCTGAGAGAATTTACCTCCCACAAACCACCTCTACAGTGCATTTTGGAGGGACTCCTATAGATGGAAATATTCCTAAGACTAAATAGATGTGATCAAGAGATAGACAAAGAGAACAGAATATGATTCATAACATACAAAGAATGGAGGAGGGAGAAAAAGAAAAAGGAGGGAAAAAAAAAACCTTTAGGTTGTGTTTGTAATAGCACAGGAAGTGAGTTAAATTTGACTATTAGATAGTAAGGGAATTACCCTTGAACCTTTGGTAACCACAGATCTAAAGCCTGCAATGGCAATAAGTACATACCTACCGATAATCACGCTAAATGTAAATGGTTTGAATGCACCAATCAAAAGACATAAAATCACGGAATGAATAAAAAAAACAAGACCCATCTATATGCTGCCTAAAAGAGATTCACTTCAAACCCAAAGACATACACAGACTGAAAGTAAACGAATGGATAAAGATATTTCATGCAACTAATAGAAAAGAGCAGGAGTTGCAGTACTTGTATGAGACAAAACAGACTTAAAAACAAAGAAAGTCAGAAGAGACAAAGAAGGACATTACATAATGATAAAAGGGTCAGTCTAACAATAGGATATAACTATTACAAATATCTATGCACCCGATACAGGATCACCTACATATGTGAAACAAATACTAACAGAATTAAAGGGGGAAATAGAATGCAATGCATTCATTTTAGGAGACTTCAACATACCACTCACTCCAAAGGACAGTTCAACCAGACAGAAAATAAGTAAACAGACAGAGGCACTGAACAACATTTTAGAACAGATGGACCTAATGGACATCTACAGAACACTCGATCCAAATGCAACAGGATACACATTCTTCTCAGGTGCACATGGAACATTTTCAGGAATAGATCATATACTAGGCCAGAAAAAGAACCTCAGTAAATTCAAAAAGATTGAAATTGTACCAACCAGCTTCTCAGATCACAAAGGTATGAAACTAGAAATAAATTACACAAAGAAAACGGAAAAGCACACAAACACACGGAGGCTTCACAACATGCTCCTAAATAATCAATGGACCAATGACCAAATAAAAACAGAAATCAAGCAATATATGGAGACAAATGACAACAATAATTCAACACCACAAAATCTCTGGGACGCAGCGAAGGCCATTCTAAGAGGGAAAAATATTACAATACAGGCCTACCTCAGGAAAGAAGAACAATCCCAAATGAACAGTCTAAACTCACAATTAATGAAACTAGAAAGAGAAGAACAAATGAGGCCCAAAGTCAGTAGAAGGAGGGACATAATAAAGATTAAAGCAGAAATAAATAAAATTGAGAAGAATAAGACAATAGAAAGAACCAATGAAAGCAGGAGCTGATTCTTCGAGAAAATAAACAGAATACATAAGCCCCTAGCCAGACTTATCAAGAAAAAAAGAGAGTCTACACACATAAACAGGATCAGAAATGAGAAAGGAAAAATCCCTACGGACACCACAGAAATAAAAAGAATTATGAGGGAATACTATGAAAAGTTTATTGTAACAAACTACATAATCTAGGATAAATGGACAACTTTCTAGAAAAATACAACCTTCGAAGGCTGACCCAGGAAGAAACAGAAAATCTGAATAGACCAATTACCAGCAAAGAAATTGAATTGGTGTTCCAAAAATTACATAACGACAAAATGCCTGGACCAGATGGCTTCACTGCTGAATTTTATCAACCATTTAGTAAAGACCTAATACACATCCTCCTTAAAATTTTCCAAAAAGTACAAGAGGAGGGAATACTCCCAAACTGATCCTATGAGGCCAACATCACTCTAATACCCAAACCAGGCAAAGACACCACAAAAAAAGAAAATCACAGACCAATATCCCTGATGAACATAGATGCAAAAATACTCAACAAAATATTAGCAAACTGAATTAAAAAATACATTAAAAAGATCATCCATCATGATCAAGTGGTATTCATCCCAGGGATGCAAGGGTGGCACAACATTCGAAAATCCATCAACATCATCCACTACGTCAAGAAAAACAAGGACAAAAACCACATGATCATCTCCATAGATGCTAAAAAAGCATTCCACAAAATTCAACATCCATTCATGATAAAACTCTCAACAAAATGGGTATAGAGGGCAAGTACCTAGAGAGAATAAAGGCCATATATGACAAATCCACAGCCAATATTATACCTAACAGCGAGGAGCTGAAAGCTTTTCCTTTAAGATCATGACAAGGATGCCCACTCTCCCCACTTTTATTCAACATAGTTCTGGAGGTCCTAGCCATGGCAATCAGACAATACAAAGATATAAAGGGCATCCAGATTGGCAAGGAAGGAATCAAACGGTCACTGTTTGCAGATGACATGATACTGTACATAAAAAACCGTAAAGAATCCACTCCAATACTACTAGATCTAATATCTGAATTCAGCAAAGTTGTGGGATACAAAATTAACACACAGAAATCTGTTGCATTCGTTTACACTAATGATGAACTAGCAGAAAGAGAAATCAGGAAAATAATTCCATTCATAATTGCATCAAAAAGAATAAAATACCTAGGAATAAACCTAACCAAAGAAGTGAAAGACTTATACTCTGAAAACTAAAAGACACTCCTGAGAGAAATTAAAGAAGAAACCAATAAATGGAAACACATCCCATGCTCATGGATAGGAAGAATTATATTGTCAAAATGTCCATCCTGCCTAAAGCAATGTACAGATTCAGTGCAATGCCTATCAAAATACCAACAGCATTCTTCAATGAACTAGAGCAAATAGTTCTAAAATTCATATGGAACCACAAAAGACCCTGAATAGCCAAAGCAATCCTGAGAAGGAAGAATAAAGCTGGGGGAATTATGCTCCCCGACTTCAGGCTCTACTGCAAAGCCACAGCAATTAAGACAATTTGGTACTGGCACAAGAACAGACCCATAGACCAGTGGAACAGAATAGAGAGCCCAGATATAAACCCAAGCATATATGGTCAATTAATATACGATAAAGGAGCCATGGATATACCATGGGGAAATGACAGCCTCTTCGACGGCTGGTATTGGCAAAACTGGACAGCTACATGTAAGAGAATGAAACTGGATTATTTTCTAACCCCATATACAAAAGTAAATTCAAAATGGATCAAAGACCTGAATGTAAATCATGAAACCATAAACTCTTAGAAAAAAACATAGGCAAAAATCTCTCGGACATAAACATGAGCAACTTCTTCATGAACGTATCTCCCCAGGCAAGCGAAACAAAAGCAAATATGAACAAGTGGGACTACATCAACTGAAAAGCTTCTGTACAGCAAGGACACCATCAGTAGAACAAAAAGACATCCTACAGTATGGGAGAATATATTCATAAATGACAAATGTGATAAGGGGTTGACATCCAAATTATATAAATAGCTCACACACCTCAACAAACAAAAAGCAAATAAGCCAATTAAAAAATGTGCAGAGGAGCTGAACAGACACTTCCCCAAAGAAGAAATTCATATAGCCAACAGGTTCATGAAAAGATGCTCCACATCGCTAATCATCAGAGTAATGCAAATTAAAACCACAATGAGATATCACCTCACACCAGTTAGGATGGCTAACATCCAAAAGACAAACCACAAGAAATGTTGGCAAGGATGTGGAGAAACGGGAACCCTCCTACACTGCTGGTGGGAGTGTAAACTAGTTCAACCATTGTGGAAAGTAGTATGGAGGTTCCTCAAAAAGCTCAAAATAGAAATACCATTTGACCCAGGAATCCCAGTCCTAGGAATTTACCCTAAGAATGCAGGAGCCCAGTTTGAAAAAGACATATGCGCCCCTATGTTTATTGCAGCACTATTTACAATAGCCAAGAAATGGAAACAACCTAAGTGTCAGTCAGCAGATGAATGGATAAAGAAGATGTGGTACATATGCACAATGGAATATTATTCAGCTACAAGAAGAAAACAAATCATACCATTTGCAACAGCATGGATGGAGCTAGAGGGTACTATGCTCAGTGAAGTAAGCCAGGCGGAGAAAGACAAGTATCAAATGATTTCACTCATATGTGGAGTATAAGAACAAAGAAAAAACTGAAGGAACAAAACAGCAGCAGACTCACAGAACCCAAGAACGGACTAATAGTTACCAAAGGGAAAGGGACTGGGGAGGATGGGTGGAAAGGGAGGGACAAGGGGGGAAAAGGGGCATTACGATTAGTGCACATAATGTAGGGGGGGCACGGGGAAGCCAGTATAACACAGAGAAGACAAGTAGTGATTCTATAGCATCTTACTACGCTGATGGACAGTAACTGTAATGGGGTATGTGGTGGGGACTTGATAATGGGGGGAGTCTAGTAACCATAATGTTGCTCATGTGATTGTACATTAATGATAGCAAAATAAAAAAAAAGAAAGTACATTAAGGCAAAAAAAGAAACAAAAATAAGGAAGTGGGACTATATCAAACAAAAGCTTTGGCAGAACAGAGAAAACAGTCAATAAAATGCAACTCACTAAGTGCGAAAAGACATTTCCAAATCATATATCTGATAAGGGGTTAATATCCAATATATATAAAGAACTCAATACAACTCAACAACCACCAAAAAGCCAATTAAGAAAATGGGCTGAATAGAACATTTTTCTAAAGAAGACATATGGATGGCCAGCAGGAACCTGAAAAGGTGCCCATCATTGGTAATCATTAGGAAAATGCATATCAAAACTACATGGGATATTGCCTTACACCTGTCAGAATGGCTAATATTCAAAAGACAAGAAATAACAACTGTTGGTGAGGACGTGAAGAAAGGGGACCCTTGTGCATTGTTGTTGAGAATGTAAATTAGTGCAGCCACTATGGAAAACAGTATGGAGTTAAGGAAAAAATGGAAAACAGCATTCTTTACTCAAAAAATAGAAAATAGAACTACCACATGATCCATCATTCCACTACTGGATATTTATCGGAAGTAAATGAAAGTACCAATCTGAAAAGATATATGCACCCCATGTTCATTGCACCATTATTTACAATAGCCAAGATAAGGAAACAACTTAGGAGTCCACCAATGGATGAATGTTCAAGATGTGTTTACATATATTATATATATTCAGCCATTAAAAAAGTGAAACCTTGTCATTTGTGACAACATGGGTATGCATGACATAGAGAGCACTATGCTAAGTGAAATAAGTCAGACAGAGAAAGACAAATAACTGCCTGATTCACTTATATGTAGAACCTAAAAACAAAGAAACCTCAGATTCATTCATACAGAGAATAGATTGGTTGACGATGGGTTTAAGTGGGTCAAAATGAGTGAAAGGGGTGAAGAAGTGCAAACTTCCAGTTTTAAAATAAAGTGATGTAATGTAGAGTATGGGGAATATAATAAATAATATTGTATCAACTTTGTATGGTGACAGATGGCAACTACATATTTTGATGATCATTTTGCAATGTATACAAAAGTTAAATCACTTTGTACACGTACAACTAATATAGTATTATTGTTCAAATACCTCAATAAAAGAAAAAGAAAAGGAGGAGACTGTGAGGATGTTGCAGAGCAGGGATAATTGATTGGTAAATTTATATCAATTTTGAAGAAAACCTGAGACTGTAACATCAAGATCACAAGGAGAACAAAATGTTAATTGCATTTTTCTTTACGTGGTTGTATTATTTTTTAATTTTAAATTTCTTTATTCTGAAAGATATTTTCTAAAAGAAGCATTTTTTATATTTTAATAGCTCTCAAAAATTTATCAGATTTAAAATGATAAAGTAATATAAGTTCACAGCACTAAAAAGGTATAGATACATATAACATGAAAATTAAAAGTCCCTACATAACCTAATACCCCATTTCCATTTCTTTAAAGCAACCACCATCAAAATTGTTCTTTGTAGCCTTTCAGTTTTATATACATAGGTCTAAAAATCAGAAAACATTATTGAAAAATCACAGGTGAGGTAGTTAAAACTTGAAAAGCATAACACCATCTGGATTCTGGTATTCTGACTCCTCTTGAAAGAATAATAAAATTGTAAGAGAGAAATTTAAGTAGGAATAAACTTGCAAGGAAGAAGGGAATGGAAGGGGAGACAATAGCAGACAAAAGACATCAACAAAATCTTAGGAGATGAAAAGCAGATGGCCCAGTGACGTCTAACTGTGTGAGTACAGAAAGCTAAAACAGTGCTTGCAGCGAGGGAAGCCAGCAAGGAGGAAGCCAGCTCATGTTTCAGAATTCCTGAAAGACTCCACAGCTAGAGGTGAGTCCTGATGACACTAAAATCAGGAGGCTTGGTTGGAAGTGTTCCAGTCACCTCTTTACCCACAGACACAGTTTGCTGGAGCCCATATGTTAAAAGACTGGAGATGAAACAGAGACTCTGGACTTGGGACATCAACTGAAAGAAAACAGGAACGAAGAGAAAGGTTGTGTTCTGAAGAGTGAAACCTCAGCCCCTCCCTTTTCGCTTAGCTCCCAGGATGATTATCTTCTAGGCTTATAACTTACCAAGAAATTGGAAGGTTTCTCTTTGGGGACACAAACTAGTGCAAGAGAAAAGGCTGACATACTGACTTTTGGGGATCCTCCTGTGAAATGTCTGCGTCTCTGCTGGATCACACTCTGGTGAGGCCCAGCAGTTGGTAATTACTGCACAAGCATGAAGTGCTTCCAGTCAGCTGTTTAGTGCCTTCTCCTTAAGTGTAAATGGACAGCTATGGATCTGTCAGTATTTCTAGAGAACCTCTAACATAAAAGACAGAGACCAAACAAACCAATAGAAAACCCACACACAAAATAGACCATTGTCTGCTTCCAGCACTAGGAAGCAGAACAATGTATAACAAATGGTATAGTTACGATTCTCACAAAGAAAATACATTGCACATTAATGATAGCAAAATAAAACAACAAAAAAAGAAAGTACATTAAGGCAAAAAAAAAAAGAAACAAAAGCAAAAATAAGGAAGTGGGACTATATCAAACAAAAGCTTGGCAGAATGGAGAAAACAGTCAACAAAATGCAACTCACTAAGTGGGAAAAGACATTTTCAAATCATGTATCTGGTAAGGGGTTAATATCTAGTATATATAAAGAACTCAATACAAAGGTCAGGGAGTTACGAAAATAAAACTTTTTGAAGATAAAGAACTTTTCGATATTCAAGATGTGGTACTGGCAATTAAAAGTTCAGTAGATGGATATGTAAAATACTGTTTAGAAAATTATTCCTCAAAAAGGAGAAAAGAAAAACAAAGGTGAAAAATGGCAAAAGGTGAGAAATATGGATAATAGGAATTCCAGGAAGAGTAATATAAAAGGAAGGGAAGGTAAAATTATTATAGAAATAATAGAAGGCTTTCTCTAGATCTAAAGTTTCCTGGTTGCAGGGGACCTCTAAGTGTCCAGCACAATGATGCAAAAAGATCTTTCGAAGGTATATTATTGTGAAATTTCAGAATCTCTCATTTAAGATCTTACAAATCTTCAAAGATAAAAAATTATTACAGTCAAATAATTAGATGTAAGAGTGTTGCTAGCACTCAACAGCAACACCAAAAGCTAGAAAACAATGGGTAATGCCTTCAAAACCTGTGGAAAATTATTTCTAAATGAGAATTCTGTATCCAGCCAAACTAAGAAGTATTTTCAACATTTGAAAGCTCCCAAAATGTACTTTGCTTGCAACCTTTCTCAGTAAGGAAATAGAATACATATTTTACCCATACTACAAAGTACCAAGAAAGAGAAAAAAATTATGTATAAAGAAAGCTGAGTAATACAATACAGAAAGGAGGCGAAGGCAGTTCCCGAGATGACAGGTTTTTGTTGAGGCTAAAGAGAAAGCAGCTCAGATTAGAGCAGGAGGACTGAGGCTCCAGAAGAGATGATTCCAAGAAAAAGAAAATGAACTGATCGATTTCTTGATGTGTTTGACCACCCTGAGATTTTACAGTTCTGTGCAGAATTAGAAGGATAATTCTTGAAAGGTACATGATAAATGAAGCAAATGAGAAAAGCTAGGCAATAGGTAACTCCAAGAAAAGCAAAATTTAAAAAGCCTACAAGAAAGGAAATACAGTAAAAGTCCACTGCAGGACTCAGCTATGAAATCATACTTAGAGACTCATAATCGTACAATATTGCTTTTACTAAATTTTTTTTTAACATATTTCTATAGGGAATATGTGGCAAAGGAAAGTCTGTGCATGTCTATTTGGGGTAGCATTAGAAAGTGATATCTTTACCTTCCAGAGTAGTAAGCCAATAGGTAGTAAGAAAAGTTGGAAAATGAAAACAACACTATTTGAATGATAATCAGAAATGTGAAAACCATTGCCATTTTTGTCTAGACATGGGCAAGGGGAATATGAAAGGGAACTCTTGTTTTGCCTTATAGTAGTTTAAACTCTGTTCGTATTTCCTTAGTTGAAAATAAAAATTTTAAAAATCAAAGATGGTGTAACATCTTTGAAGCAAGAGCACCCCATTAGTATATACCCTTTAATTCTACAAATACTTATAAAAATGTATACCAGGAAAACAATCATTGATGTGTTCAAAAATCTGAGCATGAGGATGGTTGCCGCAGAGTCGTTCATAGCATCAATAAATTACAGACTAAATTCCCATTTCAGAAGGGCTAGCACTGAGCCCATCTTATTTACTGCTGATCTTCAGTCTCTAGAAAGCTGTCTGACACATACTAGGTACTCAGTTAATAGTTGTTGAAAATTTACTAATCAAATAATTACTGCATAGGAAAAATGCACACAAAATCTATTAACAGTGGCTGTAACTGCAGAGGGGTTATCTGTGATATTTTTTTTTGTCTATTTTTCTGATTTGTATTTTTGAAAATTTCTAAAATTAACATCTTAAAGTTGTAAATTTCTTAAATTTAAAATGATAAATTATAAATACATTAACATTTTAAAGGCAACCATTAATAAAGAGGAGGATAGCAGTCTGCAGAATTAAGGCTGAGTTAGTCTTATAAATGAACTGTGTTTACTTAGGAACTTCCTGATGACTCAGACTGAAGGACCATTTGACTCAAAATAATTTTCATTGTTTCTTAAGTAGCACCATACATTCTTATTTATTAGATAAAAATTTTTCTGATACTAAATTCAAGGAAGAAGTTATCATGTAGATAAACAAGACAATGGATACATAATAGACATTATGTTCAACTTCTATTTTATAGAAAATTAAATGGATTAATTTCTTAATGTAGCTGCTTCTCATACTGACCCTCAATAAAAGCATAGCTGTGTCATGTAATGTGGTGAAGGCATTTCTACAGGATGTTTACTTAATTGAGACTTTTCAACTTTTACATAGGTTGCAGTCCCAAAAGTCATGTTTAAGTCCAAAATGACCAAGAGAATTTTTGATCTTTCGTTCCCTGTACATTTCTACCAATAGAGTGAGTCTGTCATTTGAAAGCATATTTTCTGCTTTTTGTTTCATAGACAACTAGGTACATTTTCTCCAAATGGTCAGGTTTTGTGTGCATTGAAGGATTTTGAGTCAACTAAGCACTTCCCTTGGTGATCTCAGATGTTGTGAAGGATTCCTCGGCAGGTATTCCATAAACACTTACCCCTGTCCCCTCCAATGGACGGATTCAGAGTGGCCTTGAACACAGGAAGCATCCATGCTTTGCTACACATTTTCATCAGCATTATTTGTACCATCTCCTTTAATTTTTTTTTCATACTGCCCTTTCATTAGCCTGAGTTATCACTGGGTTAATAGGCATTTGAGATCTGTGCTTTTCCTTTAGCAATATACTCAGACGTGTCTGTATTTCTCCGAGCTGCGTGCGGTCTTGCTCATCTCTAAGCACCGAATCCATCAGAGTAGGTTTATCTGGTCTCTAGTTTTCAGCCTCTGCTTATCCTTTATTGACAAACTAAAAAAAAAAAGAATTCCATTTCATCTGTATTTTCCTTCTCTTTTGTCAGTTGTTTCTTTATCATTCTTTGTCAAATGACTCATTCCATCTACTTCTGTAATATCCTCTATTTTCTTCATGCTTCCAGTTTTTAAAAATCATGCACTTTGGTTCCATTTCCAAGCCTCTGCTTCTCCTTAACTGTTGGTGTCAGGGCTCCCAATACCTGTGTACTTCTCTATCACAGTGGGGTCAGTGATATTCACAAAACAATTCAAAATTAAGTACAAATGTAGGGAACATAGCAACAGAGTGAAGGATGATGGACCCATGAAACGAAAATACCTGCCAGATTGGTTTCACAATATGTTGGTGATAAACCGAGCTGACACATTTTACCTGGAGAGTAGCTCTGTTCACATCCTATGAAGGTTTACAGGGTAGATGTTTACAAATAGTTACTCTGTGTAATGCGAGTAACAGACTTGCTCATGACTTGACTTGATAAAAAGAATATAAAGAATCAAGTTTCTAAGAGAAAGTCCGTGAACATATCCTTCGTCTCTCCCAAATACTTGTTCCTTTGATCACACATTTAATGGGAAGTAGATGACAGGCATTTAAAGGTTGTTGACAACCTGAAATGCTGACATTCTGTGCTGAGTAAAGAGAGATGTACATTTCAGACAAGCGGGTGGCACAGTTCATATTCCGTTAGGAAAGTTGAAAATCCCTGGCTTGTGTTGTTACACAGAATTCCAAGCTGTGGAAATGGGTCATAGCGCCAAGCCAAGATTTTTCTCAGAAAATGGTTTTGAGTCTGTTCAAATACTGGAACCGTTACTCACAGAAATACCAGAAGTATATGCCATAAATTATGAAAGAGATAATCACAGTCTAGAAAAATTTCAGGACAGATGTTCCAGTCCTGCATCCAGTAGGCAGTAGAGCGGAGATGAATCCAAAGAGCTTGACTCCTGGGCTTCACCCTTTAAAATTTACCACTCCTGAGCTCATCTTGATGTTTGTTGGTTCAGTGCCCTCACTTAGAGAAATCTGTAGAATTTGGAAATTCCATAATGCAGTTTCCATCACTTTGGACTGTTGCTTTTCATTTGCTTTGCCTTCCACTAACCCCTCATCTTTCACAGTAATAAGCTCAGATGTAGGTGTCATTAGAACAAGAAAAGAAAAGATGTCCCTGAATAGATTTCTTATATTTAAGAAGTAACATGCGGTCTTCCAGTGCTATTCAGGAGCACCGTGGACCATGGACATGGCATGCATCCCTGCTGCATCCTGCCTTGCCAGGTGAACTCATACACTGGAGAAACAGCTCAGGGTAAATGCATGTAATTTGTAACTTGGAGCATCTGTCACTTGAAAACAAGTTTAAAACTCAGGGGAGTATATGGGGGATTACACGTGGGCCGCTGCTCCTGATCTGGACCTCCCTTCCAGAACCCCGTGTGTCGTGGACGGCTGGCCAGCTCGTGCCTGAGTGGATGCACCCGCCCCTCTGCCTCTGCTCCTACCCAAGTCTCCAAAGTGATCGCATTGCCTTCCTCCTTGAAGTGTCAGATCCCTGAAAACATGCAATCCGCATTTGGTGTACGTCCACTTAGCTGTTTTATCATAATCCTTTTAATAGACCAAGAGAGAAATAATTTTTATTCATAAAAGATTAAACATATCTAACAGGAAAATTTGCTGTGTCTTTCAAATCCCTCCATTTTCCAAAAGATGAAAAAAGTCCAAAAAGAGTTGGTGTAAGGAGTATTTCTCATACCTAATATGACTTTAAATGATCATGAGGGGAGTCAAATAGTCTAATAGACTGAAATTGCTCTGGAGAAGAGAGAGATGTGGTAGAGAGAGGGAGGGCTTGGCGTGGATAGGGGAGGCGATCACACTGTGTCTAGGTGGGAGACAGATACTGGGAGAGTTCATGAAGTTTCTGCTCTGTGGTGACCTCTCCAGGACCACCATTACAACTTTGGGAAAATTCAAATGTCTTTGTACAGTTTGGAAGTTGGATTCATTCTGTGGGTCTAGGCATGATGCCACAAGGAGGTTGGTTGTGAGGGCAGATTCTGCTCCCTTCACTGGAGTAAGAGCTGCACGTACAGGGCCCTGCAGCATCCTCTCCCACTGACACACCTGCCCCATGCTCTCCTTACTCCAGCTCTCCTGGCTTCCTCCATGCTCTGTGAACACACCGGTATGTCCCGGCCTGAAGGCCTTTGTACTTGCTCTTGGCTTGACCTGCACACCCTTCTCCCAGATATCCAGATGGCTTACTTCCTCTCCTCCTCCTGGTTTGTACTCAAATGCCACTTAACAGTGAGGACTTCCTTAGTCCCCTGGTGAAATTGTACCCTTCACCCCCTCACCCACATGCTTTATCTATCTTGTTAATCTGGTTTCCCCATTAGAATTTAAGATGGCAAGGTATTCTCTGCCCCGCTCCCTCATTCTGTCCCTGGTGCCTAGAATAGCTCTTGGCATGTAGAAAGTGCTCCATAAATATCGTTTGTTGAGTGAATCAAATAATGAGGGCTGCCCAAGGGAGCCCTGTCACTTCCAGCTACCAAAGCAGCAAACCGGTGATTCACAAAGGATAATACTAAATCTTTCCAGCTCCTAGAGATAAGGAAGCATATGTAGGAAGACTGAAGATAAGCCTGCATTGAAATCCTTCCTGGAAAATTTATGGTCTTTAATTCAAATAATCATGTGTACTTGTTAAGTGCATTACAAACTAATATGTTTTAAGGAAAATAGATCATCCTTGAAATATTTATGTGCCCAAAGTCCCTCCTTTTAAGTTTGCTCAGCATGTGTCACAAAAAAAAGCGCAAGTTACACGTGGTGCCAATCTGCCCTTCCTTGGAAGGCTTTTCTTTTATTGTACAGTTATTTCAAATGTGAAAAATAAAATGCCGCTAAATAAAAGATTACTTGCTGTCTTAAGTAGTTGTCTATCTAAGAGCTGTTTTTCCTTTCTTTTCGTCATCCTAGCAAATTATCCAGAAGATTAATCTTTGAAAGCCTTTTTATTATATCTGTAGAAAACATTATTTTAAGCAATAATCTAATCAGAAACATTTCTCCTCCACACCATTCAAGAGAATTTTCCAGAAAAATAAGATGAATACAAATCTCTACCTTATATCTCGTATGTATTTTGCATGTTTTAAGTCAATGATGTAAACCCACTGGGGGGGGGGGGACCAGGCTGTGGTTTGTCCCAGAGAGGATGCTGTCCCCATTTGCCCCAGCTCCCCTGCCCCAGGCAGGACCCTGCTGCTCTGTCACTTCAGAGCAACTTCTGCAAGTTCTTGTTCTAGACCCTTGGGCCCTCAGTCAACAGTGACTTCTGATTTTTAAACTTTCTTCAAAACAGATAATTCCTTTAAATTGGGGGGAAAAATCACTGGATCATAGACTGAACCCTACCTTCTGTAATCTCTGTGAAATCTGCCATTTAGTTATTTACAATTAGAAACTTCTCTGATTTCTCTGTAGGCCACCAGATTCTTCACTTAAAGAAAAGCGCTCTTTTATTGGATGCCAGCCATTTAGCTTCTACTCTTAGTAGAGGGACTGTAAAATTTATCATCCATGTAGGGACATGTTTGGGATGGGAAGGGGGGTAATTGTTAATAACTGTATCTGGAAAATAGTCATAACCTAGGATTTTGTGAGGCAAGTAGAGTCATATGGTCACTAACTATGAATGAAATGACAACTAATTGAAATCATATAATGTGTTAAGTGCTTCATATGTGTTATTTCAATTTCAAACCATCCTTGGAGGTGGAGCGTGGGTTCATTTTCAGCAATGAATCAGGCTCTGTGACATTAACCCAAGGAGTTAACATACAATAATCTAAAAGGACTCAACTCAGGAGAGCTTACAGTAAGAACTATTGATTTAGCTGTCTGGTAGAAATGTGTTAAATACGCATTTTGGCCAAAAGCCAAATGTTAAAATCAATAGTTGATTAAAGTCTGATGTCAGTAGAATAGATAGAACTTCTTGGAGAAAAGATTAAATCTGAAACCTTATCAAACATTTTATAAGTCAGATTTTGAAAGTTTGAGACTCTGGGGAAGGACACAGAACTTACTAGCCCCGTCACCTGGTGGACCGCCCCTGTGGTCTGCAGTCCTAAAGTCACGCTTGCCTTAATCAGATTAGTGTTTAGTGCACAGTGTAAGGAATGTGGGGTTCACCACTGAGCAGATCTCAAAAATCCTGGGTCTGCTACTGCTGAAAATGTTTACTGGTCTATGACCATTATTTTGACCGGCTTTTGTTTTTTGATCTCCATAGACTAAAACTATAAGGAACTGGCTTCTTCCGTTTGAATTTTGATTTGTGAGAACAGAATGCGTTGTGAGAGTCTCTTCTTCAACATTTTCTTCTTTTCTTCCTACTTGTTATTTATTTATTTAGTCTGCATTTATTAAGCACCTGTTCGGTATATCAGCCAGCATGTCAGGAGTCGGGGATACGGCCGTCAACAGTAGGCAAAACTCTCCCTCCACTCATGTAGTTTATATTCTGGGACTTTGGTAGATAGACAAGAAGAAAAACTGTAAATTAGACATACAGCCTATAAATAGTGCTATGTGCTGTAGAGGGCAAGCAAATGAAAGGGACGTGAGGAATTCTCCATTATGATTAGGTCATAATGATTTCCATCCATGCTGTTGTTTTTAGTTTTACTTTCTTGTGGAATTTTTTAGGGGCAAATTTGACATTTAACTATTAACTCCTCATAACAAGGTTATGAAGAGCTCCCAGATAGGGCTTTTTTTCCTGAACAATTCACTGTCCAAATGGAGTTAAATAACAAAGTTAAATACAGTTCTTAAAGGTTATTTTGTTAAATATTTTTTAATGCTAGTCTATCAAATACTTCTACAAATATTTGAGTTATCATGTAATCTCAGCTCTTTGTATTCTGCTTTATAGTATTTAAAATTTTATGAATATATGTTGGTGGAAGAATGTTGTAGTATTTTTCCTAACATTACCTTCCAAACACATTCTCTCTCAGTATTTCTTTAACAGGCAATTTATTCTCCTGTGTAATCAATAGTTCTTCATTATTTTTATATATAAAATTAATAGCTTTCAGACAAATACCAAATGATTTTGCTCATTTGTGGAGTATAACAATGAAGCAAAACTGAAGGAACAAAATAGCAGCAGACTCACAGACTCCAAGAAGGGACTAGTGGTTACCAAAGGGGGAAGGGTGGGGGAGGGCAGGTGGGGAGGGAGGGAGAAGGGGGTTGTGGGGTGTCATGATTGGTACACATGGTGTGTGTGGGGTCATGGGGAAGACAGTGTAGCACAGAGAAGGCAAGTAGGGACTCTGTGGCATCTTACTACACTGATGGACAGTGACTGCAATGGGGTATGGGGGGGACTCGATTATAAGGGTGAATGTAGTAACCACATTGTTTTTCTTGTGAAAACTTCATAAGAGTGTATATCAATGATACCTTAATAAAAAAAGACATCAAAAATATTAATAGCTTTCACAGTAATGTATTATTGCAGCATTTTCCTCTTGCAATATTAGAGATACATTTATACTGCCCTTGACTGTGTTTCAATGTATAAAGCACATAAAGAGAGTTTAGTTTATTTCTAAACAAGACATTCTAATGACAGTACTATCTAATGACACTGTTTGTGTTACATATATCAATAGCCCGCTTTGATATGACGATTATGCACATGATCACACAAGCATTTGTCCCATATACATTCGGGGATGCCAGAAATGGCAGTGAATTGGATGTTTGGCTTCCAACAGCTGAGTCTAAAGCTGCAGAGTAACAGCAGATTTTGGCCAAATATGGGGGCTGCCGTAGAACTTTCTTTCACCTCTACTTTCTCAAGTTCAGTCATTCCTCAGAAAGGGCACAATAATGGTCAGTCAACTGGGTGGCAACCTGCCAACCTTCTTCATGTCTGGTGACTAAGGCACTGAACATGGCACCTGGAGTCTCAGCAAGGTTCATTCTGATACTGGGCATTAGTAACTGAGTGGTTGGATTTTCAGCCTTACTTGCCACTTTAGTTTACCCGGAACCTCAGTCTTGCTGGTCTATAGGCACAATAAGTGCATACTGTCTTTGGCTTAGGTGGTATCTACGGCTTTCATTAGGTGGGGATGAGAACCCCAGTGAGTTTCTATAAGTATTGCTTTCGTAATCCAATGATAGCCTCACTTGATACAGCTCTGATGAAGCTTGAATTCAAATAACGAAAGACATTTACATTTTAATGCCAATACACAATTCCCATTCAACTGAGACTTGATAATATGCAAATTTAAACTTGAATGTAAAAATGGATTTACTTCTGCTTTGTTTGTCATTTTATGGTCTGCCACAAAAGAGAGGCGAATAATAAACAGCCTCAATGCAAAGCTTGAGAAAGGGGATGGGAACAAATTTTGCCAAAAATTTAAAAAGCTGGTATCTGTCTTCTTTCCAGAATTACCTGCCAGTTGGATGGAGGTAAAATTCATTATTCAACTCACAACAGTGTTTTAGAGATCACAGACTTAATATGTGTGTTGGGTGCTGTGATGAAGAAATGTGTCTGTGGTCTGTCTCGGTAGCTGCACTCCTGCCTGAAAGGACTTGCCTTCTTTTTCCTGCCAGCTCCTTCAAGTGTGCAAATTTCAAAGCAGGAATTTTCCTGGAACCCTGAGTGTGACTCCCTGCTTTCTTCTTTCTAAGCAGCCCCAGCCACCTGTGCACATCTAGGGGTGCTGGCCACCTCTTCCTGCACACTTAGATAGCCACCTGTTTGGCCCGTGTCCCCTTTTTGAGCATGCTCTCTAAAGACAGGTCTGATTTTTATATTCAATTTTATATCCTGAGAACCTAGCACACTATTAGGCAAGAACTCACTAAAAATCACTAAGACTGCTTCTATGATGATGACCGTTACTGCTGCTGCTATTACTATTCCTGCTACCATTTTTAATGCTGTGCTATATATTGCGAGTGTGGTATGGTGTGGGCCCCTCTCAGGCACAGGGAATGTACACACTTCCCTGTTGAGATCTCTTTTTTGCCCCCTTCCAGAGATGGGCATGGGAGACGGAAGATGGGGGCCATTCTGGCTGAAGGGAAGAGTTGGAAAGTTTATGATAGGAAGACCACTCTCATGTTGCAAATGGCAAGATGATGATTATGAATGCGCTCTAACTCTTGAGTTAAAAAAATATATTTATACACATGTGACGCTTTCCATTTTCTGTTGAGTAGTTCGTTTTCCCACTGAAGGAATGATTTCCCTGGGCATGGTGATGCTATAAGGAGAATTTGAGTCCATTTAATACACATTTAGTCAATAATTAAGCTAATGCTTATTAACCTAATGAACTTGAAAGGGCTTCAGTTTAATTGTCTATTATAAGTTTAGAGTAATACCACCAACTCTTAACTTCCTAGTTTTTTTGAGGATGAAAAGAGGAAATCAATGTGAAAGTGCTATCTAAGCAGCCCGATCCTAGGCAAAATGAAATGTTCTTATAGGGCTGTGGCAGATTTTTTTTTCTGAAGTACTGAATGACAAGTTTAGCTTGGTTTGAAGGTGAGAGCTACGGTCTGCTTGAAAGTAAATACCAGACATGAGATAAACAGACCCGTGAGTAAAGCCATGTCCCCCACTTCACTAGTTACGTGACCTAAATTACTGAAAAAAGAATCTCAAAGCTGTCCAGCTCTAAGGTCACTCTGTCTGAAAATGAAGTGCAAAAGTATTTACAAGAGACCCTGGCACATTGGAGGTGCTTGGCTGGGGTTTACAAAGCATCCCTTCAGGAGAGAGAATGGTAAAAGTGAGTCCAGGCAGCAAGCAGAGGGGAGAGCCTAGACTTAGACCCTTGTGGCCTGAGCAGGCCCTGGAACGGTCCTCAGCTGGTTCCTCAGATGTGAATTGGGAGTCATAATAATAATTCCCGAATGCAGGCAGTTCTGTAACCCTCCACTGCCTCTGTTCGGGCTGCCTATTGGCCGATAAAACACGGGTAAGAATTGATGAAAATGGAGGAGGAAAGGACCGTGCATCTGGTGAGGAATGGAATGAAGACGGACGGCACCAAGTGACACAACCCTGGCAACTTTGATAAGATGAAGGCTTCCTTACCGAGTCCCAAGCCCCCCGTCTTTTCTATCAAAACTTTTGTGGAGGGGAGCCAACCTCAGAGCGCCCGAAAAAGAAAGCGTGGCGGGAAGAGCGCCATGGCCTGGAGCTCAGGAGGTTGGCCCCAGAGACACAGACTCGGGTTTTCTCTCTCCAATGAGATTGGTATTGTGTAATAATGACATGCATTGAACTTTTACTGCGAGCTCCGCCTGCGCGTTCTGTGAATTCTCAAAACGTTTCTGAGGCCGGTTGTGAAACCCAGTAACCCTCCTGAGATAACAGCAAGTGGTGGAGCTAGGATTTGAACCTGTGAAATTCTGTAGAAGGAAGCCTCACTGACATAGAGTTGGAGGGCCTGCAGGGGGGAGCGCTTAGCCAGAGTTCTCATGCGCACCGCTCCTGGTCAATTGCAGACCTCCCAGGGAGGAAGAGTCGGGCACCTTACAGCTCATACAATTTTGGCTACTTTAGCACCCAGTAGGAGGAGGGAAGGGTTTGTGTCTCTTCTGGCAAGAGCCTAGCCAATGAGAAGCCAGGACACGTAGGACTCCTCGTTTCCTCCAATGGACTTTTTGCTTAGAGCAGTCGCCCAATTCCCCCTTTGTCTATAAAAAAGCCTCCTCTCCTTTTTTCTGGGATAGGCTTGTCCGTAATTGCAATTGCTTGTTGTTCCTTGTTCCTGAGTAAACCCATATTGCTGGTAAAATAACTTAGAAGTTTTATTGTTAAGGTTAACCCCAAGAACCCCACATTATGGTTAAGGATGTCTGAGCAAGCTGATCTGCGTGGGGCGCCGTTCAGAAGTGGTTTATATCAGCAGCTTTTTCATTGGTTCTTCTAGAGGTGGGAAGAAGCTCTTTTACTCTTGAAAGCTCAGTAGCTCGGTGAGTTGATTTCTGACAGGTTTTCAATTAGGAGAGAAGGTACGCATGGGCGTGTAGCAGGACACCCATCTGAGGGGCATTGCCGGCAGTGAGTATGGCTTCCAGCGGGCCCAGCAGTGAGGCAGCTCAGGAGAGCCGGCTATTCAGACACTAAGGGAGTGAGGAGAGCTTTGCAAAGGTCAAGGTGCCCCACTTTGTCAAACACTACTGGGAGGTCAGACAAAATGAGAATCGCAAAGGCCCAGGAGATTTACCAGTTAGAAGGCGGCTGGCTTCCCCAGTGTCTGAAATCACATCACTCAACTGATTTTGTTTCTATGTAAAAGGGTTTCCTGGGGGTGGTTCTTTAGGCTTGTCCCCAGTTTTGGGGTGGGCCCCCTCTTCTGGGCCACACAGCATTCCCTGCTCTGTAGAGCTCACGTAAAGACCCCTGTCACCGAACTGAACCGCCCCATTGGTAAATCACCATAAAGATTCCTTTCTGCTGCAGCCGAACAGCTCAACAGTCTGCAGAGTTAGCCATCCAAGTCTTTCCTGGACACGGATGTTTAAGTCAATCAATAAATCCGCAATTATAATGATTATTTTTGCCTTCAGACATATTTCAGCAGCATCTGAGAGTTGATGTTTAAATTTTAACATTAACGGATGAAAACTTAATTCTCTTGAATTTTTTTTTATTATGAAGTATTCCAGTCATACATTGGGATGGCTGGAAGAGTGAGTTAATAGTGGTCTTAATCACCTTGGAGACACAGATGGTTTTGTGAGCTGGCACTGAGGTAAGGCTGCACATCTCTGTGGGAATGACAAGTGAATGAGTCTGCTGCTCACTGAACCTGCTGTTCTTTTCTCTCCCTATTTTTTCTCCTAGGAAACAGATGGAAGACTGCTGCGACCCCGCCCATCTCTTTGCTATGACTAAAATGAATTCCCCCATGGGGAAGAGCATGTGGTATGATGGGGAGTTATTATACTCATTCACCATTGACAATACAACTTATTCTCTCTTCCCCCAGGTTAGTGTAACGTTTGTTGTCTTTCAATATAGTTTCTTACATGTCTTGATGTCATAGAAAAGGGATAATTGAGTTTGTCTAACTAATCAGAGCTACTTCTTATCTTTTTTTTCCTTCTCTTCTTAGTTATGAATGGTTTCCTGTGTAGCTGTCATTTTGGGGGAAGAAATCACATAATGTTTTGATGCGAAGGCAAAAATAGGATCTTATAGACTAACAGTTTTTCCTGCTCCTTCTGATTTGAGTCCTATGAGACTGAAGGAAGCTAGCCCAGAAGGAAGCAAGGTCCAGGGAATTGTGGAAGTCCAGTGTTTCGAGACTGGCTGTGGAATGATCTTGCAGATTTGCAACACTGGAATGTTTTCTTAGGGCTGATGTTGCCCTCAGGGAGTGGGGACCATATGGTCACAAGTTGGCTTCTTAGAGCTTTTGAATCTTAACCTTGTGGTTAGACTATTCCTATGAAGTGGCGGGGTGGTGGATATGGAGAGAAAGAAGTTGACCACTTTTGAAAAAATCCAGAGCTGGAAAATGGCACTGAACCTTTCATGCATCTGTATTAACAGCAAAGAGTCTTCAAAACAGGGATCTCATATAGTTGAGGTTCTACTACATCTGAAGTCATGCTCTCTGTGAAACAGCCTGTATTTGCTAATTCATACTCAGGTGTTTTCATCTAATGTTTTTACAGTATAATAAGGTTTTACATTTTTATTTTCAAATAGGATACGGAAGGTTTAATTCATTTGCCAGCATCCATGTGCTTTCTCTTCCTTCTTCCCTTGGAAAGCTTCTTGATGTGAAAGGAAATGACTGAGTCATAAAATATGGACTTGAATTTTGTCTCCATCTCTTACCAACTAAATGCCTTGCTAAGTCACTTAACACTTCTGAGACTCACCTTTCTCATCTATACAGAAAGAGCAGGACCTGTCCTACCACCTCACAAGCTTGTGTTCAGGATTGATTTAGATAATGTATGTCCATGTACTTTGTAGATACAGAACAACATGTAAATGTTAGGTTTTAATGCTGTCCTGATTGATATGTTGCATCTTCAGGCTGAGGAATGAAGAATGTAATTGATTTAGTCAGGGTTTAAGGCAAGGAACAGACATCTTCCTAGGTATTATTAGCAGAGAGATATCAGATCAGGAATTAGGCACTTAAAAAACCATTAGCAGAATGGAGAAGTGGGAGTCAAGAGGTGGCCTCTGGAATTACTTATTTCAGGAACCTGCTGCCATACTGTGGTGTAGGGATTAGAGAGCCCCAGCTGCCGTTGCCATTTTTAGTGGCCACAAATGCGTCTGGCAGCAACAGGGCCAGGAAGATGGGTCGCAACTCATTCCTCCTCACGAATCTCCTTCCAGTGCATCTAATGGGTAAGATTGATTTGCATATAGAACATTAGTTGCAAAGAAATCCAGGAGAAGCAGTTTTTAAAACAAGCTTCAGCAGGGAACTAGGAAAAGGGTGGAATAGAGGGTGAACAAGCCAATCCACAGTATCTTTTATGTCCAAAACCTGCCATCAACATGCTATGAAGGGAAGAAGAGATAAGGAAGCAATCTCCTCTCTCTTCTTATGAGCAAGGCTCATCAACTAGAAACATCCTTAAAGAAATCCAAAATAGCCTTTTTATACATGAAGGCATTCAGTCATACCAACTGAATTCTAACTTTGTGCTGGAAAATAGATTTGAAGAAAAGAGATAATTAAAGAAATACAAATGGCCCTCAGCTTATCTGTCAGTTGCAGCAGTAGGGATGGCAGGAAACATTTCCTTTTTAGAGTGCATGCTGGGTTGAATTTCAAGTGGATCCTGGGCCTCTTCGTGTCAGTTGCTAGACCAAGGAACCATCCCTGAATAATAAAGGAAAAATGTTTTTCTTCTTAGGAAGCAGGAGTCATTACATCATAGCGTGTGTGTACAATCTTCACTAAGGGCTGAATCAATTCAAGAGTGGATTTTTTTTTAAGTGTATTTTCAGCTGAGATTCTGCAATGACCAATTCATTTATAGAAATCCTGGAAAATCAGTTTGCATCAACAAAAAGGACGGTGTGTATCCCTGTGCCATCACCCTATTGTTATTTCTCAGTGAAGCATCTCGTTTGTTATCAGGAAGCTAAGTTGGCAGTTAATGGATATGCTTCATTCATGTTCTCTGTGGGAGGAAAGCAGTGTGTGCTGGTCAGGCAGAAAGCGGGGGAGTGGGTAGGCTCAGTGTTGTCAGTTGAACATAGCATCCCCCTTTCTCTGAGTTCCAGCAAAATAATGCCACATCACTCATTCTCTGACTCAGATGTGTAATTTTACATTGTACTTTTAATTATATATTTTAATATATTTTAATTAGATATTATGCATTTCCCCTAAATGTTCAATATATGTATGTCAGCTGTCATTGTGATTGTTACGCTTTTGCCTGTTTTTATCCACTGTTTTTGTTCTCGTCGCCAAGGTGCAATCAGTACAAGCTGCCCTGGGGGTTGTAGGAAGTTAGCATGTCCTGAATCAGGCAGTATATAGCTAGGAGGTTCCTTTTCAGAGGCCCCTTGAATTTCCTTAATTAGTATTAGTTTATTCTTATTTGGCCTCCTAAAACTCCCCATAGCTTTACTGTAAAATTTATTCAATCCCACCTCATATGCAGTTAACAGCGTAATTGTGTATCTACATATTATAGTTTTCTTAAAGTCCGTAAGTGCTCAATACCATCTTGTAAGCTTTGGGGGAATGAGAACCATTTTTCATTTCTGGACCTAGTGCAATGCTTCCGTCTCAATAGAGATACTAATTTGCAGGTGCTCATGTTTGCCCAGGGCCCCTGTCAGTGTCCCCCACCGAGCTGGACAAAGGCAGTGTCCTTGCACTAAGAAGGACATTTTTAATGCAGCTGTTTCCAAATGGCTCTATAAATGTATTTTGGTGAAAGATTTGTTGAATGTTATTAGACCTACAGGGCTGAATTTTAACCCTTATATTTTCTAGAATATGCTGTGTGTCTGTGTGTTTGGAGGGTGCAGTGTGATGGTAGTGTTCCCACTTAGAGAATACTCCCATCCCCAGGTTGGGATCAGCAGCTTCCTGCTTTGCCCAGGCCTGTCCCTTTGAAGCCTGTGTGGTCACAAGTTTGTAGATATTTCTGAATAAATGCTGTTTTGGCCTAAAACATATCTATGCTTAGAAAAAGCGTAAAGTTCCTTGGAAATGAGTGAGGGTACAGCAGGAATGTTAGAAACCGCAGCTGTGCTAAAGTCTGAAAAATACTTATTTTGGTGTAACAAAAGCATGGTTGGCTTACCATTCTCTTACACTGTGATGAAGAGTCATGGGACATAAATCACAAACTCAGCTAGTCATTTTGCCTTAGAACAGCCACTGAAGGCCATATATAAAAAAATCACAAAACATAATGCAGCCCAGACAGACACTCATTTTCAGCGCCTCTAATCACCGTAAGCTTCTTGATGTGTTCTTCTTGGCCTGGACCCACGGTGCCCTCGGCCTGTGGGAAACCCAGCAGGATGTGATGAAATACTTTTGTCAGAATGATTTTGGTAAAATGAAAATATGCATTTTTTCCCCTCACAGTAATGTGCTTAATAGGATTCTCTGAGGTCCTGGGTATCCCTGGGCCTCACAGTCATTTTTTTTTTTTCTCATAATGAAATTTGGATCACACAATACAGTTTGCAGCATTTGGTAGCTGGGTTTTTATTAAAAATATTGTTATAATCATTTTCCCGAATATATACCTTCTCACCCAGAACAAAACGAAAGGGACTCATATTTGGTGGACATAGATCTTTGCCAAGTCTGTGTTGGACTCATGTTGTCAGGCTTCTGTTTAGCTGCTTTGTAACAGAAACCTGACACAGGGGCTTCACCAAAGAGGTGCTTGTTTATCTCCAACAGTAAGGAATTAGGGCGTGAGCAAGTAGTTCAGGGCTAGATGATGGCGACACAGAGCCATCAAGCTCCTAGGCTCCTGTCTTCTTGCTTGAACATCCTGCACCGAACATGGCCAAGGAACCTTCCAGTTTTGATCCAGGATCTCAGTAGGAAGAAGGAAGAAACAGAACAGGAAATGGGACAGACTCCTGCTGGTGGGTCAGTGATCAGGACCGAATCACATCAGCATGTCTAGCTGCAAGAGACCCTGGGAATTTCAGGGTTTTGGCTCTAGGCAGAGGCACTGCGTGTGCTGACCTATCCTGTCTGCCTCGGTTTCTTCATGCTCTCTTACTCTGTTCTGGCAGCAGCTCTGTGGTTGGTTGTCTTCATTTCATGGATGAAACAGCCTGAGAAGAGCTAGTTCATTCAGCATTCCAGAACTGACATATGAAACCTGGCCAGTTTTAGTGTTTATATTGTTTTTTTTTTTCATAAGTTCTGTCATTCATTTTTATCACTCAAGTCACTCTGAAGCCATTTTAAGGTTTTCCACTTCCCTGATGTGAAGAAATGGAGAAATTTCTTTTGCAGTTATTTGAGAGAAAGTATAGATATGCAGACTATAGGATCCTGTATGATACTGTGGTGTCCCTTTGAAATTAGTTTGTTATACAGTACCGTAGTTTCCCTTTGATTTTGTGCTCCCTAGTGGCCTACCTGAAAGGAGAAATAAGACCGATTATGTTACTTTGATTTCTTAAATGGGTTCTGGGATCCAATTCCAGCTTGTGAGTAGAGGCTTCCCCAGACCACCAAGCAATTCTGAGGCACCAGCTGGGTGTCCTGCAATTCAACTCAATGCTTACACTATCTATCTGGAAATAGCATCAGATTCCTAGGTGAAGGGCTTAGTCCCACAAACCTGCCCTCCACTTCAGCTGCCAGTCAAAAGCCCAGGTTGTTATTTGTGCTTCTGATCTGACCAGCTACAAATTGGAAGTTCCAACTCAGGATGTCAATTGCAAGTCCAGGTTGTTATCTGTATTTCTGACTGACTGGCTATATCTCACAGGTTTTCATGACACCCTCCTTGGGCCTGATTAATTTGCTAAAATAACCCACAGAACTGAGGAAACCCATTTACTTACTAGATTACCAGTTAATTAGGGAAGATATTAAAGGACATGGATCAACAGCTCAGTGAAGAGATATATAGGGTGAGGTCCAGAACAAAGGGGCTTCTGTCCTTGTGGAGCATGGGCCCAGTTCAGTGGCATATGAAAGTATTCTACTTTACCAGCCTGGAAGCTCTGAAACCCATCCTTTTGGTTTTTATGGAGGCATAGGTATGACTGATTAAATCTTGGGCAATTGGTGTCTGATTGAACCTCTAGTCCCACTCCTCTACCCAGAGGTCAACTGGCAACAGGCCCCCATCCTTAGGTGCTTGACAAAGTCACCTTATTAACATAAATACAGGTGTGGTGTGAAGGGGTTGGTATGAATACAACACTCCTTTATGACTGAGAAGTATTTTTTTCAGGAGCTGAGATCAAGAGGCCAAATATGACAAAAGATGTTCCTGTTGCTCAGGAAATCCTAAGGGTCTTGGGAGCTGTGAAGAGGGAACTGTGGGTGAGAACCAAATATACATGAGAAATATATTTTGGTCATCTGAATGACCAAATATGTATATTTCTTATAAATCACAGTATTGCATTTGTAACAGAGAAATCCATGTTCTCAAAGGGAAGCAAGTTATTCTTTGCACATTGCTTCTTTATTATAGGAATCTAGCACATGATTTCACTACCATTAAGTAATTCAGGTCATTTACTCTCATTTTTGATGGAATGCCAGCATTAAAGAAGTGTGTGGGTGTTGCCACATGAGGAGGGGGTTCCCTGCTCCGTGCACATTTGCTGTGAATTCAGTGTGAGACCAGATAACCACAGCAGAATGTTGTGGGTAAACAGGGGCTCATACCAAGCCTCATTCTTGTGGCTGTCACCTGGCTGTGTACAAGTTACAAGCCCATTCCTGGGCCTGGCTGTAACCTCTGCTCCCCAGGTGCTGCCTCCACTGGTGACTCCATCTCTGCTCTCCCTTGTTATTTCTGCTTCTGGCATACCTCTGCCCTTCTCTCTTCCTAGCTCGGGCTCCAGGCTTTCCTCTCTGCTTCCCGGCACTGGGTAGAATTCTCTGGGCGTGTCTCTGTGGTGACTGGCAGGTGCCTGACCAATTAGGTCCAGGTACTTGTTTGTTTCCTCTCTGCCGGTTCCGCAGCATACTTCCATAACTGACAGTTCGCTCTGGGTGGAGCTTTGTCAGCAGGTAAACAGCCTACTGCCAACAGGTATGCAATCAGACGCCTGTATGTATACAATGGGCGATATTAGGATCAGGTGAGAATCCTGGCCATGAAATTTCCATTTTCCCTACAGGGAATGGAGTCCAAAGATCTGAGTTCTAGATCTGGCCTTTCTATGATGACATTTAATGATCCAAGACAAGGCACGTAACTGTTCTCAGCCCGAGTCTTACGATTTTCAGTTCAGGACTAACAATACTTGATATTCGTATTTCAGTGTTTATTATGAGAAAAAAAGTAAAAATGAGATTATGGATGTAAAGGTGCATGGTAATGAATGCATTATACAAACATAATATTGTTACTTTATATGCTTAAGCACTTATGGGATGAAAGCATTTTGTTAGCATTTTGGTAATACTAGACATCAATGGAAAGAAAAGTCACTAGAAAGGCGGTCAAGTCAATTATTAGGCTGGTGAATGGTGAGAAGAAATGTCTGTTGTCTGGGATTTAGGGAAAAATAAATATAGTAATGGAGAAGGCTACAGATTCAGCCAATTGCACATTGTGTCCTTAGACTTGGAGGATAATTGTGATATAAGCTGAAGTGCAAAGTGAGATAAATTATTCTAGTGAACTGAAACTGTGCATCTGAACAATGGATTAATATCCACTGTTCCTCGAATTGCTCTGTGACTGAGCAGATGAAGAGAGTGGGCCATCACAAGACTTCCAAATATCTTTTATCTTTGTAGGAAATGAAAGTAAATGTTTAGAAGTGAGATAAATCATAGAGTTCCCCCAGAGTAGTTGAAGGCAAGCTGTAAGAAAGCCCTTGCCTTTCAACCTTAGATAATTAAAAATTCAGACCTTTCTCTAATGAAAGTTCATGGGTTGTTTCTGGTTGAAACAAAATGAAAATTAAATATGAGGAATGGTCCATTTTGCCATGGTGTACACCTTCCTAAAATATTTGACAATGTGCAAAATTTAGTAAAAACCTGATTATGTCTCAGGTTTGTAGCTTCCTGAGAACAGTGAAAAAGGATGTATGACACCAATTACCACTGAGACAAATCATCAGTAGGTCTGATGGGAGTGAAAACTTTTTTCAGGTGTTAATGTTCCATGTAATGTTTTCTGCTGAAGTGTGGTGACATGACAGAGGGTTTTCCTAAAGAAAAAGCTGGTGTATCTCTTTTTTTTCCCCCTTCAATTGTTTTCTTTATCTTGGTCCTTATAGGCAAAGGTCCAGGTGTAGAAAGGAATCTCCATCCATTGTGATTCAGTTTTGAACATCTGTTTGCATACCAGGAGGCCTGTGTTTCCTTTCAGTTATTGATAGGCTAATTTGCACTTCTTGACTCTATTAAATGCCTCGAATGCATAAATGTATGTTTGATTAGCTTGCAGAGAGGTATCTCTCAACACTAAATTTTCTCTGGCTTAATTTGATCAGGGAATGAAGAGATATGGTAAGTACAGAGAACATTTTCTTTATGTTTGTATCTGTTCAAATCGGTTCACTCTCTTTCTCCTAACTGGCCTGTAATTTTTAGATCACTTGGGAGAAAGCATGGTATTCTTGTTGCTCCTCATGGCCTGACTAGTCATATCCTGTTATCTGCAGGATTCAGAACTTCTGGGTAGACTTAGCCCCCCACCCCCACCCCCATTAGGATGAGGGACGGGATGAGGTGGAGACAGAGTAGGGGAGTAAACTTCGTTGTGGAGGCTAAAAGGAAGTCCAGCCAGCGGCTAGAAAGGAATATGTATATTTGCACCACTGGTAACAGGTGACAGTAACCAGAAGATAAATGAGGAGCATGATGTGCCAATAATGTACAGTTCTCAGAGATGAGGAATGGGGAGGATGGAGCTATACCCACAGCTCTGGATTAAATAGCACTGGGCTTCAAGTTCCCACCCTCTTGGCTGGAGGTTCTGGTAACTGATCATTAGGAAAACACATTATTCCTAAGAAATTGTTATTGGCTAGAGCTGAATGACATTTTGATATATGTGAAGATCACTTCTTTCCTTTATCGTATCTTATTATTTTCCACCATGGCATGAACCATCCTATTCCAGGTGACTATGACCTTTCACTGGGAAGTCTACTATTGTCTCTTACTGGCCTTCTGTAGAGAAAATGAAAAGTTCCTATGGCCAGGATTCTCACCTGACCCTGGTTGGCTTGCCCACTGTGCACATGTGGGCACTATGTTATTACTGACTCTACATAAAGAGCTCTGCCCAGTGCTCTGGGCTGCAGGGCTGCTGGAGAGCAGAGGCTGGAGAGTGGTGGCAGCAGTGTCCGGGACAGAGACTGAGAGGCTGCAGGGTTGGGGGGTAAGGGGAGTGGTGCAGAGAGGCCTGGAGGCAGAGACTGGGATTCTTCAGACTTGCCCTGAGGTAGGCAGGATTCTAGCACTTGACCTGCCACCCTGAGAATAAAGCTGGGTATTAACCCTTTCACCCCAGTAACATTCCATTGTCATTTTTCAGTCTCACTGAATCAAGAGTGAACTTGCCCGGGGCTGTAGCTAGACACCTTCTTTATCTCATCTGGCCCCCTCAAGGCCATTCCTACCCTGATTTATTGTTTTAAAATGCAAATCAGTTTGTGCCATCACTTTGGGTTAAACTCCTCTGTTAACGTCCCGTTGATTCCAATAATATAAGACACATGCCTTAAGGCCCATGAGGCTCTGCCCAGTCTGGCCCCAGCTTGCGGCTCTAGCATCAGTTTCTAGTGTCCGCTCACCCTTGACCCTCTGCCTTGCTGGCCTTCTCTCAGCTCCTTATAAATATGATGTTCTCTTTCTGTAGAGCTTTTCGTCCCACCACATCCTTTTCTGGAAGACCTGGCTCCTCTCACCTATTTCACTTAGGTTAGTGCCTTAGATCCCGTTTGAGTATCACTTCCTCAGAGGGGCCTTCCTCATAGCACCGGGTACCTCTCATTTACAACCTCTCATTGAGTTTCAAGTATTTGATACAAGGTTCTCTCTTTAGCTGGGGGGCTCCCCAGGGTCAGTATTTAATTGGGGCTGGGGGAGCTGTAGTAACTCAGTTACTAGCACAATGCCTGGGATGTAATGTTCAGTAAATTTTACTAGAATTAATGAGTGAGTGAGTGAATGAGTGAGTGAGTGAGTGAGTGAGTGAGTGAGTGGAGCTGCTTGGCTTTTTATATAGAATCACCAACTTGAATCCTGGTAGACCCCACAGCCTGTGTTTTGGTATAACTATAAAGAGACCTGGAGGCCACCATCAGCGAGTAGAGGTGCAAATCCCCATGTGAAAAGCAGTCTACCTGGGAAACCTCAGAATGACTGTCTCGGACTGAAGCCTTTGAGAGAAGGCTGTGGAGCCAGTCAAACAAGGTTCTGGGAACCCCTTCTGTCACTGCAGCCATGTTTTGCCCTTGTTTGATAATTTATCAGTACTGGGTCTTAGGTGTTACAATGAAATCAGTCTTAGGAGATACCACAATGGAGAAATTGCTGTTCTTCCTGAAGATTTAAAATCAATATCAGAGATGTCAACTCAGCTAGTCTCTGCCCTCTGTCCAGTCAGAACTAAATGGCAGAAGCAGTGATGCAGCAAAGAGGGGGTGACTTCATCCCCAGCCTCTAGGCCCCTGTGTTGAGGCCTTGGTGCTTTCTCCTTTCTTCAGTCTTCAGAACCGTCAGATATTCCTGCACCAGTCTGCCCATGAAATGAATGTGTGGGCTTTGTATTTTGAAGGCAAGGCAGTTATAATACCAACATCTTTTAAATTAACATAACTGCCTCTCTTCTTGTTTTCAACTTATCTCAGCTCATCTGCTGGAGGAAAACATTTAGTCTTTATAGTACTATGGAGCCAATATGTTTAGGAAACAAGCCAATCGATATAGCTCCCAAACAACTCCTTGCGAGAGGCAGGAATAACTTTTTAACCCTTTGGAAGTCTGACTAGGAAAACTGTTTCAGCCAGATAACAGACACCAGGGTAGTAAGTAGTGTAAACATGGGCAGTTAGCACAATCATCCTTTGACTTGAAAACTTCATGACTTTTCTGGAAATTAGTAAGTAATTCTCTTAAGATTTCTTTTTCAGATTGTAATCAACAATTCATGGAAAAGGCCTTGTAATAGAAGTAGCAGAACTGCAATATTCAGAAGGAAGACTGAGAACAGGTCAAAAGTGAAAAGTAAATAGCAGTCATCAAATTTGCAAGGCATTTTATACTTTCACTGCTGACCTTTTCCAAATGAACACATAAAGAAAGGCAAGGAAGGATTTAGAAGATGAAGATTTAGGTTTAAAGAAATAAATAGTGGTAAGGATTTTCAGATGTGGTATAGATGAAGTGAGGGGCTAGGAAAACTTGCGGGGGAAGGTTGAACTGTCATCATATTAATAAAATGGTGGGAATAAAATATAGATAATTTCAGTTTTGTAAAAAGATAATTCCTGAAGGAAACATAAATTTTGTGTTTTAGGTTGTATTATACCATGGGAATCTTGGAGAATCACATTTGCAGAGTTGAGAGAAGCTGTAAGCAGAACAGAAGAGGGGTGCTTAGTGTGTGGGGACAGGAGGACAGGTGTGGGGAAGAGGGCACTGTAAACATTAGAAAAACTGGGGAGAGCTTGGAGCCCTGTGGTTATTGGAGCTTTCATACTGTAAGTTTTTTTTTCTTATTGAGGAATAATTGGCATGCAATATTATATTAGTTTCTGGTTATACAAAATAGTGGTTTCACATTTGTATACATTGTGAAATGATTACCACAATAAGTCTAGTTACTATCTGTCACATACAAAGTTAATACAGTATTTTTTACTGTATTCCCCACACTGTGCATTACATCCCCAGGACTTATTTATTTTATAACTGCAAATTTGTACTTCTTGATCCCTTTCACCCATATCATCTCCACTGCCTGTCTTGCTCTCCTCCCTTCTGGCAGCCACCGATCTGTGTCTGTTGTGGGTCTGGGTTTTGTTTGTCTGTTCTGTTATTTTAGATTCTACATCATTAAAACCAGTGTCAGGGAGCTTACTGCTTATGTAATTTTCTCTTAGGAGTTTTTTGGTTTCAGGTTTTATGTTCAATTCTTTAATCCATTTTGAGTTAATATTTGTGTGTGGAGTCAGATACTGGTTCAATTTCATTTTTTTGCATGTAGTTGTCCAGTTTTCCCGCCACTGTTTATTGAAGAGACCATTCTTCACCATTGTATAGTCTTGCTTTCCTTTTTTTAAATTAATTGACTGTATATGCATGGGTTTATTTCTGTGCTCTTTATTCTGTTCCATTAGTCTGATGTTTTTATGCCAGTACCTTACTGTTTGATTGCTATAACTTTGTAGTATGGTTTGAAATCAGGGAGTATGATATCTTCAGCTTTGTTCTTTCTGAAGATTGTTTTGACTATTCAGGGTCTTTCGTGGTTCTGGGTAAGTTTTAGAATTATTTGTTCTAGTTCTGTGAAAAAAAATCTCACTAGAATTTTGACGGGGATTGCATTGAATCTGTAGATTGTTTGGGGTGGTATGGGCAATTTTAACAATATCAATTCATCCAATCCATGGGCATGGAACATGTTTCCATTTATTTGTGTCTTCTTCAATTTCTTTCGTCAGTGTCTTAGACTTTTCAGTCTGCACGTCATTCATCTCTCCTTGGTTAAATTTATTCCCAGACATTTTATTCTTTTTGGTGCACTTGTAAATGGGATTGTTTTCTTGATTTCTCTTTCTAATGGTTTGTTATAGTGTATAGAAATGCAGCAAATTTTTTGTATTAATTTTGTATCCTGCTACTTTCTATTACTAAATTCATGTATTCTAACAATTTTTTCTACATATAGTATCATGTCATCTGCAAATAGTGACATTTTTACTTCTTTCTTTCCAATTTATGTGCCTTTTATTTCTTTTTCTTGCCAAATCTCTGTGGCTAGGATTTCTAATATTTTATCAAATAAAAGTGGGACCAGTGGGTATCCTTGTCTTGTTCCTGATCTTAGATAGATATTCAATCTTTGAATGTTTGGCAAAATTCACCAGTGAATTCTATCTAGTCTTGTAAATACGTTTGTTTGTTGGGAGGTTTTTGACTATTGATTCAATCTCCTTGCAAGTAATGAGTCTATTCAGATTTTCTGTTTCTTCATGGTTCAGTCTTGAAAGATTGTAAGTTTCTAGGAAATTGTCCAACAAATAGATAAATCTTTGTAGGCATATAATTATGCATAGTAATCTTTATGATCCTTTGTATTTCTTTGGTATCAGTCGTAGCTTCTCTTTCATTTCTGGTTTTATTTACTGGAGCCCTCTTTCTTTTATTCTTGGTGAGGCTAGCTAAAGATTTTCACTTCTGTTTAACTTTTCTAGGAAGTTATCCTTTTGTTCTAGGTAGTCCCATTTGTAGCATGTAATTGTTCATATTGTCTCTTACGAACTTTGTATTTCTGTGGTATCAGTAGTAATTTCTCTTCCATTTCTGATTTTATTTATTTGAGCCCACTCTTTCTTTTGGTGAGTCTAGCCAAAGGTTTGTCAGTTTTGTTTATATTTTTAAAGAACCAGCTTTTATTTCCATTGATCTTTTCTATTGTCTTTTTGTTCTCTATTTCATTTACATTTCTGCTCTGGTCTTTATTTCCTTTCTTCTCTTACTTTGGGCCTTGCTTGTTCTTCTTTTTCTAGTTCCTTTATGTACAGTTAAATTGTTTATTTTAGATTTTTCTTGTTTCTTGAGGTAGGCCTATACTGCTATGAAGTTCCTTAGAACTGCTTTTGCTGCATCCTAGAGATTTTGGCATGCTGTGTTTGTTTTCATTTGTCTCTAAGTAATTTTTTATTTCTCCTTTGATTTATTCTATAACCAAGTAGATACTCAGTAACATGTTGTTTAATCTCCATGTATTGGTAGTTTTTCCCGTTTTCAACTTATAATTGATTTCTAGTTTCATATACTTCTAGTGGCTGGAAAAGATGCTTGATTTTATTGAATTTATTGAGTCGTCTTGAATCTGTTGAGACTTTTTTGTGTTCTAACAGGTGATCTACCCTTGAGAATGTTCCTTGTGCACTTGAGAAGAATTTGAATTTTGCTGCCTCTGGCACCAGGGTTGGCACTTTTTTATAATTATCATCTTATTTAATTCTCTTATCATCTCTGTGGAGGTAGTTTCTTATTTTCCCCTCCATTTTATTGAGTAGAAAGTTGAGACTGAGAGAGGTTCAGTAAACATCTCAAGGTTGCAAGGTTATCAAGTGGCAGAACCTCTGACTCTGTCATTTGTGTGCTTAGCCATGATGCTTTCCATGATTTGGGAGTCATTTCCATGACCTGGGAACTTAGAAGTTGACTGATGAATAAATTTAGATTTATTATGTGTATAAATATGGAGTCTCTGTATATGTTATTGTTCTATCTGTCTGCAGAATTTTCTTCAATTAGGATGTGTTTGAGAAGTGCCGAGGATTAGTTTGGCTAAGCTCGAACTTTCTACCTCCAGTGCTTCTGTGTGATTTGGCATTATGTTTAGTATACTTGAAAGGAAATCATTCCAGCCTTGAAAATCACCCTGTTAATGCACATTTTTTTCTCACTGCACATTTTTTTCTCACTGAGTCAATTAGGGGATATGTGAGCCAAATAGTCCATCAAAGCCACTGCTAACAAAACAATGAAAGCTTCATTTACTTAAGAATCCTACTGGTAAGTGCAAAAAAGAAAAAGGAAATCTGTGTATATATGAGAAATGCAGAATCATGGAACTAACCTTAGCATGTGAAAGACTGCCCCAGTTACAAGAGAGACAGGGTGGCAGTGAAGAGTGGATGCAAGTAAATATAGCCAAACAAATAGGAAAAAAACTTATTTTAATGAAGTTTCAAAGATGTTTCAGTTGACTAATTATAACTATATAACAAGCACATACATAAATAAAGCAATGAATATAAACTACTTACAACTCCTGCAAAAATTTCTTAGCTGAAATATTTCTATGTAGAGGAAAAATTATGTTGAACAATTTTTTTTAATTCAATGTTTTTATTTTAAATTAGAAATAATAGGTAAGTTCATTTAAATCAATTCAATTACTAAAAATGTAATATTTTGTTGTCTAAGAAATATTAATGAATATCAAATGCAGACAATCTACTAAAAATATGTTAATTATATTTTTATAACTTGGTTAGTTTTTATAGATACACTCTAGAGGTATAGTTTGCTGAGAACCTACTATGTGCTAGGTTTTTATTAAATGTGTTACATGTATTATCTGATAATTCCAATATATAAGGCTTCATTTTACATGTAGAAACTGAGGCTGAGAGATGATAAGTGTACTACCCAGATCTCCCAGTTAGAAACTGGTTCCAAGCTGTGATTCCAAGCTTAGGCCTGTTGAAGCCAAATTGTGAATTTAACTAACCTCTCAGATTATATACCAGAGAGCAATTACCACAAAATAAAGTTTCTTCCCTGTTATGTCTGAAATAGCTGAAATAATATGTAAGGTGATTCTCATTGTGTTTTTCTTAGGGAACTGGATGAATGCATACTCAGTTACTAACTGTTATTGGCATGACCCAAGTTGTTTCAGAGTAGCCAGATGAGGAGGCTCTCAGACACCAAGGTGCCAGCGAACCTGGTACGGTTTTGCTCGTGAGTAATTTAGCAATGTGTATCAAAGCTTCCGCTATGTGCTTATTACCTGACTCAGCAATTCCACATCTAAGGATTTATCTTAAGGAAATAACTGGACAGGTGCTCAAGGTTATATGTATCAGGTCTTTGACAGCGTGAGGAATTGTATATGGAACAGAGTAGGGATGACAATTATGCTGAAAGGCAGTTTTGAAGAGGCTCTTGCACAGTGCTTTACATCGGTATGTAAAATAAAAGTAAGCAAACTTTATTGTCTATACCAAAGGAGAAAATAGAGTGGGCTGGTCCCTCCTTCCCTATCCACAATCCAGAGATGTTCATGGCAGTGCTGTTATCACAGTAAAAAATCGGAAACAACCTTAAACATTCACAAGAAATTGGTTGGATCATGAACCACCTTTCCTGTGAAATAATGTGCTGGTATTAAAATGGTAGAAAGATGTCCATAATATCTAGTTAAATAAACATGCATGGTAACAATAGCATGGATAAGATGGTCCCATTTTGGTTAGAAAGCAACTGTTTAGGATGAGAAGCCTCCACTACAGGGCTGAGAAATCACTGTGGGCATTATCTGACTATTACTAACTGTTATTTTGAATTGTAATTAGGGGCAGTTTTCAAAAACCCTTTAGTCTGCTCTACATCTCTTAGAATTCTGAATTTTTCACAAACTGCCTTGTAAAGACCTGTTATTTCATTGGGGCCTGGCAAGGAGAAGAGTCTTTCCCAATTTTTGGCTAAAAGTTCCCTAAACCATGTATTTTCTTACATCTTTCTGAATATAATCTCATGTCTAACCTCCCACTCTTTAAATAAATAAATCTCAGAGGGCCCTTTCTGAGTTCTAGAGTAGAAAATGCAAACTGGCTATCAACAAGCTAAATCTGGCTCTCGGATGTATTTTGTTTGGCCTTTACTACTTAAAAAAATTTTTGAATATGTTGCCAACATTAAAAACTAAGAGATTTCACCTAAAAATCTGGATTTTTAGTATCACTTGGAAAAATCCACCAGAATATCTGGTAGCACTGGGTCCCCTGTCCATCTACAGGGTATGAGCAGTTCCTGTTCTTTCTGGTTCGGTCATGTGTGTGCTGTTTACCACACAGTACTTGGCACTCTTAGTGACTTCCTTCCTTTCTACTTATGCTCCCCGCCTTGATTCCATAGGCATTTGGTTTTGTGTCTCCTGTGTGCTCCGTGTGCTTAGGCCAGCTCTGTGCCCTTTGCCTTTGTACCAGTGATCTGAAGTCAACAGGTGTGCATTATTTGCATATATTCCTGGCATTTATGGGTAAATCAATCAATCGTTGAAAACATCTAAGTACTGACTGTGGTCAGTACATAATGTGTGGGGACATTAAAAGTTACAAGACATTTATAAGATTTTAAGATTTATATCTCATCCCACTCTCTGAATAAATAGAAGTCTGCTTTGAGTATACTTTGTATATATAGACATATACTTTGAATAAATATGTCTACTACTAAGTCTTTGAATAAATGTAATTCTCCTATATTTGAATAAGTGTAAGTCTATGAGAGTACAAGTGTTTATCCCTTGAGTGGCTATTCTCCATTTGTGGAGAATGAATGCATATACAGAGTGGCAGCCTGCAAGTAGTGAGTGCCAAATGCTGCATTTCTGGAGTGCCTGGTCAGAGGGAGTAATGGTCAGTGCTGTAGGGTCTTTTTGTTGTAGTGGTCAGGATTGTGGATGCCAATCCCAGAAGATGAGATTGGTCAGGGAAAACGGGGAAGGAAGACCTTCGGTAGTATCTGGCAAGTCACAAACTTCATTGTGCACATAAATCGTGTAGGGAAGCTTCACTTTTCCAGGCTCAAGTCAGAGGTTCTGTTTCAAGAGGACTGAAGTGGGACCAAGAATGTTCATCCCAAGGTGTTTCTGATGTATGTGGGCCACACTATGGAAAGGGGAGCAGATGGCACACGCATGAAGGGTGAAATAAGTGGAGGTACAAGAGTGAGTGGGGAGCTTAGAGCTATAAAACTAAGCTAATTGGAGGCTTTTTGGGGGAAGTCCTGGGAGATGATTAAGGGGGTGATGTTGGAAAGAAAGGGATGCTCTGGAAAAAACTATTCCTTTTTTTCTCGCAAGAAAGGATAACAGATTCTTTTTTTTAAAGTTGAGGGGTAAAATGTAGGAAGAGCCAGTTATTCTCCAGAAGAATATTATCTGCTAATTTCTTCCTTTTTAAATGGAATAGTTACATATGACACAGTACTGGGTCAGCTTTTAAAAGAACATTTAATAATTGATTTAATAGTTAATTATGCTATTAACTATCCTGGTCCTGCTAGTTCAGGTGCTTAATCAGTTAAACTGGATTAAAAGTTTAACAATCTGCTGCATTACTGAGTAATTACACACTGTTTATAGTTGGAAGAAAAATAGATGTCTTAATTCACACCACATATTAGTGGAGCAAACACTGAGCTGGGGATTGGGGTTTTTACTTCAATGCCTCATATAGTGACTGGTAGTGACTCAGTGAATACTTGCCAAACGTCCGTCACTGAAATGTGCTTTATGTTTGCACTTTTTCATTTCTGAAAAACAATGGAGGTTGACTGGATGAGTGGTTTTCTGCCCATCAGATTTCCTTTGTGTGCTAAGTGTCACTTTCAGAAATAAGAGACAGATCAAGGACCTGGGATGGCTGTGCACCTTGACCTCAGGCAGCATTTTCTTTCATTTTTCTGTTTTTTTTTTTAATGGGGTTTTCCTGCATATGATCTTGTTTGAAAAAGAAGTAGAAGACTTCCATTGCAAAACAAACAAAAATGACAACATCAACAGTAAGAAGTTTGAAAGTCTCTGAAGTGTGAAGAAATGATTTGATTCAATTCCGCATAATTTATAAGCCTCTGTGCACACCTTTAGTACAGACTTCCCATGACTCATTGAGTATAAGTGAATTCTAATGTTCCTCTGATCTCCTTCAATTTTTGGATATTCCTTGAACTTGTCGGAGGGGCGGGTCTTACTGGACACAACACCTACAGACACTTTATAGATCTTAAGGGTGAAAAATACTTTGGTAGGTAGATAAATAGAGTAGGGAGAGTTGGAGGAATAGGGGGAGGAGACATTGCGGCAGCTTCAAGGAAAGTAGGAAGACAAGAAATTCAGGCTGTATTGGAGGAAACAGGTAAACAAAATGGTGTGGAGGGAACACTGGCGTGAGGATAAATGCTGTGGTGCGTGGAAAGAATGAACAGGGAGTTTGGGGAGTTGTGGGTTCTGGGTGCCTCAGTGAAGATCTAAAACGGTTTGTCTGTGGACAAGTGGCAAACATGGTACATTTTGTACATTTTTTCGTAGGTGAGTGATTTGCAGTAGCCTTTGTTTATTTGTTTATTTAAAGACTTACTGAGGAATAATCAATATACAAAGAACTGCACATAATTCATGTGTATAATTTGATAATCTTGGGCACATGCAGACACCTTAGATACCATATTCTTGTTTTAGAAGAATAAATAGTATATGTGAATAAACATTGGATGATGGGCAAGAACTAGAAACCAACAAATAGTAATAGGCTACTTAAAAAAAGTATTTAAAAATGTTATCGATCACTTATCTTGTACCAGACAGAACTTATGTAATTCTCATAACAGCCGGACAAGGGGGCACCATTATTACAAATGAGAAGAGTGAGTGACTAGCTTGCCAGTAGTCATAGAAGAAGCATCAAGTCAGGACTTGGGTGCAGGCGGGCAGGCACTAGGGCAATGCTCATCAACAGGAAGGCAAACAGTTTGTATTTGCAGAAAAAGAATCTTGGGCTGGTAATTCCATCTCGGGAGCTGAGGAGGCAGAGTCTAGCCATAGCATGAAACCTAGTTCCTGCGGCTCCTCCATTTTCTGCTCCACTACTGAGAATCACTGGTCACTACCTTTGAAACGTTGTGCATGCCCTTTCCACCAGGAAAAAGAAATCCCAGTCCTGAGAACTTTTGAAATGTGGGTGACCTCTGGCCTAAAGCATAGGCACAGTTTCCTTTACTACTTTGGCGTTCGTGAGTCAGCAGCATCAGGAATACATTTCAGTTAACCGAGAATTAATTACGACATGTTTAATGAATCTGCTGAATGGTCACAGGAACTGATGTTTTATTTGGCTTTCAGAGGTTATATCCAGAATAACAGACTACATGTGAAAAAGGTAGTGCTCCTTGGAATGCATAAATGTCATTTTTTTATAATAGATTAATTAAAAAATTTTAATAGGGAAATAGTCACCAATATATAAATATTCACATCATTCAGTTTCCAGAGATGCATCATGTGTAGAAAGAATATTAATAACTGAATTTATCTTTTAAAATCAAAATTTTATTTGTGGAATGGGGAATACTAATCTTAGCAGCTTTCTAGAAATTCATTTTCATATAATTGAAGAACAGTTAAACTTCCTTCAGTGGTTGGGCTGTGCAAATATTCTGTAATTAGTACTTAATAAATATATATCCCCAGGCAAAGTTTTGGGTAGTGTTTTCTTAAGGGTTTAGTAATTAAATATCTGTAATAAGAAGCATTTTGTCTCTGAAATAACTAATTACTAAATAGTTTCATCATAAAAATTCTTGTATTTGTGAAGTAAGAAAATAGCTGAAATTTTCATTTAGACTCCCAAATGTCTAGTTAAATGACTGAAAAAGAAATACATATTTGCTTATTTACTGGAAAGGACCTAAGCTGCTTTTGATTCAGCTGCATCTTGTCATTATTTTGCCATTTAGCTGGGCACCATGCTTACTAGGAATTCACTTGTGGGAAGTTGCCAGTCCTTAGCTGAAATAATAAAGTGGGGTATAGAGATAAAGAGATGAGCATCTGAAGAATACTGTTGGAGGGCTGGGGGCTTAATAGATGCCCTGGTTAGAACGTAATTAGGTCCTTGAGCAGGGCAGTACAATTAAATATGTCAAGGAGGGCATAATTAGGTGGGTGGCTGAATGGTGTAATTACATTCATAAGAGGGGGGCTGTAATTAGATGTGAGGCAGGGGGTGTATTTAGATGCCTAGGTTGATAAAATTAACATATGGATGAGAAATTAAATTATGTGTGTAGGGGAAGCATAATTATGTGTGGGAGTCCATGTGGATATATGGGTGGGGTACATAGAAATGAATGGGTCAGACTGCAATTAGATGTGTGAGTTCATGTTCTTATGAACAAAAACTTGAGATTTTCATCAATAAGGGCAAGCATATGTTTTGACATCATGACTAATAGCAGCTGGCATATAGTGACAGCCTTTGAGGCCACTCTGAAGGGTTGCAAATCAAAACCTCTGCTTTCCTATTAATACTTGAGACCCATGTCTAACATTGACATTGATCCCTCTTCTTAATAGTGACATTTGGTGGTGTTCTGAATACTGACTGGCTCGGGAATTTTTCTAGTTTTAAAACACAACTGCACGGCAAGGAAGACTTTTTCCCCTTTCCTGTCAGAGAAGAGTTTGGAGGAGGTGGTAGGGCAAAACAAAGAATTTTCCTTTGAACTGTGAAGTGTGAAAAAAGTGCCAATTCTTTTAGGCAAAAAAGTATCAGCAAAAAGGTATATGTATATATAACAAAATTGGCAAAATTTGGCTTGCAGACTCACTTCTTTAAAAATTCTGGAAGTGTTTTTATTTTCCAGAAATACTTATGGTTTCTCTCCCCTTCCCCCCAAGTATAGAAGCAACAAGGCAAGGAACATAGGTTCCTGGTAAAATAGGAACAGGGAGTGGTAAAAGGAAGTTAGAAGAAGAATCTAAAGTAGGGTAGGTGCAAAAGTGATTTGGTATATCTGAGAAAACTTATATTGAGGCAGTGAGGAATGGTGAGAGTTATAATAATGTTCTGATATATCCTGTATTAAATTTAAAACAATGGAGTCTTTTGTTGCCTTCTTCAAAAGTAAGAGAGCATTTAAAAATACTAGTCTGTTGCTTAGGTAAATTCTTAAAATTAAAGATACTTAATTGGCCACTGCTTAACCTGATTCAGTCTATTGCTCATAATTCTGGGCACCTCAGAGCCTCCTCTTGTTGAGGGGTTAGGTTGTTTCTAGCAACATTATGGATAGAATTGTCATCCGTAGAAACAAAACAGCTCATGATTTTACCAGAAAAATGAATTTATTTGGGAGTAACAGAAGGATTGCAATTCGAAACTTGCAAACTCTGGTAAACCATAGGCAAGTCTGGAGAGGAAAGAAGAAGGGCTTGCTTTTATAAAAGGAGGAAGTTGGAAGGCGTGGTTTTGAATGAAAGCTCATTTGAGGAGAGAGAGAATTCAGGATTGTGGTGACTTCTCACTGGCTCAGAAGTGGTGGTTTCTCTTTGGCTGGGTTGTTCCTCCTCCTGCGATAGTAAAGCAAGCTTCTTCCTGTCTGGATGTGTAAAATGAACACGATGAGTAATTCATGCATAAGCACTCCCCAGTCAGGGCTTCCTAACTTCATTTTGAATGAGGTTTTCCTTTGCTCATTTTTATAGAATCTAAGTGGGTTGTTTCTGGGATTTCAAACTTTTTGGCTTCTTGTTAATCCAAGACGTCTAGATGTAAATTGATTATTTTTTTTTAAACTTGGTTGTAGGGACATTACAGTCTGCCCCCTAATCATCTGTGGTCTTGCCCTACAGTGATTCTTTAGAACATTTTCTATTCTCCAATTCTGATTCTACATCAATGCATGATGCTAACTTTTTACATGTCGATCTGCCTCAAAAATAATCTCCCTCAAATAATGTTAGAATTAATTTGTAATCAGAGGTGCTCTTACTAAAATGGTGTGGATTTCTGTAAGGATAGTTGTCATAGCATTGTTTAATCTAGTTCTCTATCTGCTAAGTGGTTTACATTTTTCTTTCCATGCACCTTCTACCCCTCCTCTTCCCCCAGGGCAAGCTCCAACTCTACACCAGTCAGTGATTGGTGGTGGTTAACTCAGTTGCTCGTAGAGATAGTGAAGTTATTATTTATGACATCTAGCTATGTCTATGGGATGAAGATGAGTAGTCCCGAGGTCTCCCTGTGCTGGTGATTGAAGTCTCTGGCTCTTACCGCTTATTGTCTTGTGTGGACTGTATATGAAGAGGAGGAGATGAGGCATCTGGCTTTTGAAATGACTTTGGTAGGTAATGCTTCATTCACTTAATTATAAAAACCATTCTGGGATGCTCTGGAGCTATTTATATCAAGCAGAACAATCAGGGATTAAATTCTTCAGATTTTAGTAGCATTCTTCCAGAAACCATATCATCAGCCAGGAGTATCGTCACAGCGTTTGTAGTTTGTTTCTTCTTCCCTGTAACAAGTGTCTTCACCCTCATTCATGCCATAAGACATTAAAGACTCTAATTTTTGTTTGTCTTTTTTTTTCTCCAACTTTGTGAAGATTTCTGAAGGCTGGAAATCTCAACTACTTTTCTTATTCCTAACAGCTGCAGATCTCAGGGCTCACGGTCACTGCCTCAGATTTTCCCTGACCTCATAGCACTCTATACTTTCCTATCATATCGTTTAAGTTCTATTTTTCCTCTAGTATGTAAGCTTCAGAAGCAGGGCACATGTCTATTATTTCACCAACACATTCCCAGCATCCATAATAGCTCCTGGTTCATAATAGGTACTCAACAAAAAGTTGTTGAATGAAAGGGAAGTTAGGCATCAGGGCTGTTTAAGAAGAGGCACAGGCAACGTAGGTTCTAGACCATGAAAAGGAGAAGGGGCCTCTCTGAAGCAGATTCTGAGTGGCTTTATTAATAAGCTCATATTTAGAAAGTGTTGGGGCTCATATTTGCTCTCAAAATTTGTATCCATTATGACATGAAGAAAATGCCACTTTAGGGTAAGTGTTGTAAAAAGATTAGATGCCTAACAAAAGTCTGTGATGAGGGTTTGACATGCCTTGGCTCTATAAATAACACTTCAGGGAACACTCAGGTGCACTGAACATTTTCTTTGCCATTCAGATCACTGTTTGCAGGGAGAAGGTCACCTGCTGTCCAGTTCAGCACAGTCACTTGCTCTTTGATGTGTCCCAAGTTCTAGACAGACCCGCCCAGCATGTTCATTTGTTCGCACACCCAGCATTTGCTCTCCGCATACTTTTATGCCTTTGTTTCTGTTACTTTCTCTGCCTGGCAAAATCGTCTTCATCCGTTACCACTCATCTCGAGTGAGAAAGTTTTACCTGAGTCTGCTTGGCAGGAATGCCTACTTGCTCCTCTACAGGGTTCTGCAGCATTTGTGGCCTCCCGTATTATACAGCAATTTCAGTTGGCTCCACAAATGTGTATGTTCCCCCTCTCCTCACATTCCAAAGTGTGAATCCTGAGATCTGTGACTTCTGTATCTCTGTATTTATCCCCAACAGTTAGCATAGGAAATGCTCAGCAACATTTGTTGAATAAATTGCTGATTGTATGAATGAATGAAATTGCACTCAAATAGGGGAATAGAGTTCATTTGAGTTGGTGTCCAGCTTAATATCTTTAAAAATAACCCCGTGTTTAGTTTGGATTTTCCTGTTTTCCCTAGCAGACACACTCAGCTATATGCATGGCCAATTTGTTGTAAAAGATGTTATATTTAAGTGCACTTAAGGTGGTAGAATAACAATTTTTTTTTAATTTCAGAGGGAACAGGCTAGTTTGTTCCTTACAAACTTCTTGTCATCTTTCTTTCTACATTCTCTTGTCACTCTGCCCAGGCTTCTGTCAAATTCCTCAACAGGTCTGCTATAAAACAATGATTTTGTGAGCAGTTGTGTGTTCTCTGCAGTGAAAACCCGCCTTGTTTTCTGTTGCTAGGCAACCCCATTCCAGCTGCCCTTGAAGAAATGCGCAGTGGTGGGAAATGGTGGGATTCTGAAGAAGAGTGGCTGTGGCCGTCAAATAGATGAAGCAAATTTTGTCATGCGGTAAGAGCAAGCTCCCACAGTGTGGCCTCTGCCTTCTCTCCTTTTCCCCACCCCTCCCACAAGCCCTCGGGCCTTTCTAAACTAGTCACTTGTGATTAATCAGTTGTGGCTGCTTTTCAGCTCCATTCAAGGTCATATACAAGTGAGTTTAGGACCGGGATCAGAGGAGCATGGGACCCACCCTAAGAAAGTACAAAGCCAAGAGAGGCTCAGAAGTTGTGGGGAGACAAAACTGCGAACACCCAGATTTTATTTTTAGATTATTCAGCCAGATGATTAAAAGTTTAAAAATTGTTCTTAAGACTAACTCTACGAATAAATATTTTCATTTATTCATTTCATTCTATACCTTTTTTTTGTTTTTGTGAAAACAAAGCATTTGTAAGTAGCAAGTGGGATTTGAAGAGGAATTTGATCTGTGCAGGACTAGGGAAACTGGAAGGAAGGTAGGGGAAAACATCTCAAGCAAGGAGGAAGCTTGGTAAAGGGACAGAGCAGAGTGGTGATGTGTGTGTTACTTCCAGTGGGAAGCAGGAGACTTCTGCAGGGGCGTATGAGAGAATTGCTAACATGTACCCAACCAAGGGTAGAGGACCGTAGGGGCACCAACCTGCACAGTTGGGTAATTTTGACCAGATGCAAAAACTGGAAGTGATGGATTGACATGAGTTTGGGATTGTCTGGAATTTCCAAATTGTTCTCAAGTGGAAGTTTATTTGCTCGTTCCAAAACATAGATTTCCAAATTGTTCTCGAATGGAAGTTTATTTGCTCATTCCAAAAACTGTGTAAAGAAGAAGTGGTTCATATTATACTCACAGATTCAGGGAAGTTAAATGATTTTGAGAGTCTTAAATACGATGTGAAAGGAGGCAGTACAATAAATGTATTTTTATGTTATTCCTGAGTGCGTATGTACGTGTGTGACTACATTTCAGAAGATGGATATTTTAAACTTAATATGTAGAAAACTAGGCCTAAGCATCTTAGGGAATTATGTATAATTTATTTATTGCAAATAAACAAGACTAAGTTTGCATTGCACACAATGTTGATATATTCGTATTCAGAATCCATGCTGTGATCAGGGTGAACAGCACAGTACTAAGCATAATGTTCATAGAATGATGATGGAGGTGAGGACTGAAAATAACTCAAAAAAGAGTATCATAACTAGAGCTGTGTGTGCATATGCCTTTGAGTTAATTTCAAGAATAACACCATTTTCCTTCTTTTAAAATTGCGGTATGATTGACATATAAGATTACATTTCAGGTGTACAACAAGATTCAATATTTGTATTACTGTGACTAGATAACCACAATAATTCTAATTTTCCCCTATCACCGTATAAAGTTACATAATATGCAATACAGTATTACTGACTGTAGTCACCATGTGGTACATTACATCCCCATGATTTATTTATTTTATAACTGGAACTTATACTGCCAGACCCCCTTCACTCATTTTACCCATCCCCCAAATCCCCTCCCTTCTGGTATCACCAATGTGTTTTCTTTGTTGGTGAGTTATGTTTGTTCATTTGTTTTGTTTTTTAGACTCCACGTATAAGTGCAATCATATTATATTTGTCTTTCTCTGTCTGACTTATTTCATTTAGCATAATGCCCTCAAGGCCCATCCATGTGGTTGCAAATGACAAGATTTCATCCTTTTTAATGGCTGAATAGTATACACCACATCTTCTTAGGTTGTTTCCATGGCATGGCTATAGTGAATAATGCTGTAGTGAACATAGGGATGCATGTATCTTTTTGAATTAGTCTTTTGTTTTTCTTCGGATAAATACCCAGAAGTGGAATTGTTGGATCATATGGAAGTTTTATTTTTAGTTTTTTGAAGAACCTCCATACTGATTTTCATTGTGTCTGCACCAATTTCTTTCCCACAAACAATGCATGAGAGTTCCCTTTTCTCCATGTCCTCGCCAACACTTGTTATTTCTTGTCTTTGATAGCCATTATGACAGATGTCAGGTGATATCTCATTGTGATTTTCATTTTCATTTCTCTGATGATTTGTGAAATTGAATATCGTATCATGTGCCTGTTGCCATCTGTATGTCTTCTTTTGAAAAACATCTATTTGGATCCTCTGTCCATTTTTTAATTGGATTATGTTTTTCATTATTGAGTTGTATGAGTTCTTTATCTATTTTGGATATTAACCCCTAATCAGATACATGATTTGCAAATCTGTAGGTTGTCTTTTCATTTTGTTGACAGCATCCTTTGCTGTACAGAAGCCATTTAATTTGATGTTGTCCCATTATTTATTTTGCCTTTCTTGCCATTGCCTTTAGAGTCCGATCCAAAAAAACATCAAATGATGTCAGGGGGCTTACCACCTATGTTTTCTTCTAGGAGTTTTATGATTTTAGGTCTTACAGTCAAGTCTTTAATTCATTTTGAGTTAATTTTTGTGTATAGTGTCAGATAGTGGTCCAGTTTCATCCTTTTGCATGTAGTTGTACAGTTTTCCCAACACCATTGATTGAAGAGACTTTCCTTTCCTCACTGTATATAGAATATGCCTTCTGTGTTGCAAATTAATTGACTGTATATGCATGGGTTTATTTCTGGGGTCTGTATTCTGTTCCATTGATCTATGTGTCTGTTTTGATGCCAATTGTCTATACTGTTTTTTATTACTGTAGCTTTGTAATGTAGTTTGAAATTAGGGAGTGTGATGACTCCAGCTTTGTTGTTCTTTTTCAAGATTGCTTTGGCTACTTGGGATCTTTGGTGGTTCCATACAAATTTCAGGATTGTTTGTTCTATATCTGTGAAAAATCCCTTTGGGATTTTGATGTGGGTTACATTGAATCTATACCTAGCTTTGGGGTTGTGGACATTTTAACAGGATTAATTCTTCCTAATGAGCACAGAATATCTTGCCATTTATTTGTGTCTTCAGTTTCTTTTATCAGGGTCTTACAGTTTTTAGTTTATAAGTCTTTCATCTCTTTGGTTAAACTCATACCTAGGTATTTTATTCTTTTTGATGAAATTGTAAATGTGATTGTTTTCTTAATGTCTCTTTCTGATAGTTCATTCATAGTGTATAAAAATGCAAACAATTTTTGAATATTGATTTTGTACCCTGCTACTTTACTGAATTTGTTTATTAGTTCTAACAATCTTTGGTGGAATCTTTAGGGTGTTATATATAAAAAATAATGTCCACAGATAGTGACTTTTTTTTATTTCTTTCTTTCTAATTTGAATGCCTTCTTTCTTTTTCTTGCCTAATTGCTGTCACTAGGATTTCCAATACTGTGTTGAATAAAAGTGATGAGAATAGGCATCTTTGTCTTGTTTCTGATCTTAGAGGAAAGCTTTCAGGTTTTCACCATTAGATATGAAGTTGGCTGTGTGCTTGCCATATACAGCCTTTATTATGTCAAGGTACATTCCATCTGTACCCACTTTGTTGAGAGTTTTTATCATAAATACATGTCGAATTTTGTCAAATGCTTTTTATGCATCTACTGAGATGACCACATGATTTTTATCCTTCATTTTGTTAATGTGGTGTATCACATTGGTTTGCAGGTGTTGGAACTCTCTGGACTTCCTGGATCTGAATGTCTATTTTCTTCTTCAGGTTAGGGAAGTTTTCAGCCATTGTTTCTTCAAATATGTTTTCTTTTCCTTTCTTTTCCTCTTCTCCTTCCTGTACCCCTATTATGTGAATGTTGTTCCACTTGATGTTGTCCTATAGGTTTCTTAAGCTATCTTCACTTTTTAATATTCTTTTTTGTTTTTGCTGCTCTGTTTGGGTAGGTTCCACTGTCCTTTCTTCCAGGTCACTGGTCCTTTCTTCTGCTTCATCTAGTTTGCAGTTGAACCCATCTAGTGTATTTTTCAGTTTAATTATTGTATTCTTCAGCTCTGTGATTTCTTTTTGTATTTTTTTTTGTTGTTGTTGAAGTTCTCTCTGGGTTCATCCATTCTTCGGAGGTCAGTGAGCATCTTTATGATCATTCTTTTGAGTTCTTTATCGGGTAAAGTATTTATATCTGTTTCATTAAGATTTGGGGGTGGTTATTATCTTGTTCTTTTGATTGGAACATAGTCCTCTGTTACCTCATTTTTCTTGACTCTCTCTGTTTATTTCTATGTATTAGGTGAAACAGTTGTCTCTCCCAGTCTTGAAGGAATGGCACAAGATTATGGGGGTGTTTCAGTCTGCTATCTGTTCAGTGCCCTGGAGGTGATAGCCTGCTAAGGACTGTCTCCATGATTGTTTCAATCCTGTGAGATTTCAAGCCTCTCTGGCCACCAGACCCAGATTTTCCAGGGACATTCTTTGCGTGGGCTGCATGCATCCATTGAGTTTGGCAGGGCAGGGCCACAGGGGAGTGCCATGCTGGGACCACCTGCCAGGTTTGGTGTGGTGTGTGGTGGGACTCTGAGGAAGTACTGGGCTGGGGAAAGTGGCAATAGCAGAGTAGAATGAGAGTGAAGAAATGGCAATCATTGGCTCCTCTGTCTTTGGAGAGAGTTCTAACAGACCTTGCCCCTCTGGCAGATTCCTTAATATTAACTAACGAGTCTCTTTTGTATATGGTCTAGGAGCTGTTCAACTTGCTGCATTTGCACTTGATCCCAGGGCTTGAGACCTTGTAGAGTGGAGTCTCAGTTTCCTATGGTCCTTTGAACCTCCTGGATGTAAGCCCCAGTGGTTTTCAAAGCTAGATATTTTGAGGGCTTATCTCTCCAGTGCAAGTCCCAAGGTTGGGGCATGTGATAATGGGGTTCAAACCCTTCAACCCTTAGGGATATGCTCTGTATTTGTGAGATCCCTCCCACTTGTGTGTCACTATGCTGGGCTTCAGGTTTTTGGCAAGACTAAATTTCTGCCTGTCCTACCCATCCGAATGTGGCCTTTTTATCCTTTGAAGTGGAGGAGCTGTTTAGCTTGCTTTCAGGGTTTTTTTCATAGAGAATTGTTCTATATATAGCTTCAGATTTGATGTGTCCATGGGAAAATAGGTGAGTTCAGGGTCTTTCTATGCTGCCATCTTGAACCCCAAGAGTAGTGCCATTTTCATAATGCATTTGAATTTTTTTAAAAGCCTTATTTATGGTTTATAATATGGAAGTGATGAAAGTTGATTTATGGACCTACTTATAAAGGGTTGCTTAATACATATTATTTGGGCACTCTGAGAAAATGGAGGTAGTATCATATATTCAAAATTAAATATTTAATGAGCAAATGATATTAGAAAGCATGTAGTATGTCTGGCTCTAGAATATAGGGTGTATGGACAGTCACAGTGAGAGAGAAGTTCTAAAAGTAGCCTTACCTCTACATAGTGGTAAACCAGATTACAGTCCAAAATGTTTTCCCAGGGTGGGAAATAACAGTACCATTATTTGCTTAGACATTTTCAAATACATCTAAAGCTAAAAATCAGTTTTCCATTTTTCAAAGTAAACATTTGCTCCATAACCAAAAACATCACTTTAAAAGTAATACTGTTACATAAAATTTTTCTGGGAGACTTGCAAGAATAAGTAACAATTATTGCATCTTAGAGACAAATTGGGTGCCTTGGGGATACAATTGAAGGCAATAAAATTGTTGGTGCTTTTGTGTTTTGCATACTTAAGTACACATAAAATTTTAAAAGTAATCTTACAATCTTCTATTAATGATTGCTCTCTACCAAGCCCTTTCCCACTCATCTCTACTTCTCAATTCAAAGAATATTCATTTCTCATCAATTTTTAAATCATATTTCTTGATTGAGCATAGTTACTAGGACACTTTAGCCATTAATATCTGTTATTAGTGCCAACAAGCAATAATGCAAAGTTTGAAACACTTTTTCACAAGTATGCCTTATTAGAAACAATTTGACTGTATTAATGTGCCTTTTATGTAAATCTCTAATTATCAATTTAGGAATTGAGGAGCTAAAATTATAGTGTGCTTTTTCTGAGAAAATAGCTACAGAGAAGTGTCACAGACATCTGCACTTGAAGAAAAAGCTTTCCCAGAAGAAATTAAGGCAGATATTTACGTGAAAATATGTGATTATTTTCCAGAAATGCATTTATAAAATATTATCTTAATTATTTTACACATTTCCCTGTGTTGTAGTGTTTGGCAGTCAGTATCCAGAAATATTTCTTTAGCTTTTACTCTGTGACAGGAGTTGTGATGAAGACCCAGACATACGAGCCATGGCTCAACCTACAAGCATACATAGAAGAACAAAGTGTTTATTCATGAAAACCAATTTGTTTCATTAAATAATGACAAAACAGGTTGACTGCAGTCTCTAGAAATATTCTGAGCTTACAGTTTTAATATAGTGTTGTTATATATTACATAATATAACATTTTCAAATGTTATGAAGGACCATCAGGTCAAAGCTTCTTTAAGAGAGAAATGCCCAGATTTTGGCCTGTGTTTTATTCTGGAAGTCATCTTTGCAAAAATGAGTTAAATCACAAGACCAGTCAGCTCCATTGCCACATGTTGGTGGTGGCAAAACTCCCTCCCTCACAAAGGTCCTCAGAATCCACGTGGGGTCTGGCGCCACCGCTGGACTTCAGATGCTTCAAGAGTAGGCTCTGAAACCTGGCTTTCCCCCGGCTCCCCACAACGACTATTATGTTCGTTTTTAATGGGCACTCAGCAAAAGTCATCAACTGTCTGACTAATTAAGCTATAGGTAGCTCTCAGAAGAACCAGTATCTCATTACAAAAGCGCAGATGAAAGGAAGATGCCAAATAAACTGACACTTGTCTAGGATGCCCTGATGTGGTAGGAATCACAAGGTCAATACAAGTCAACATCAAGGAACTTGAGCTGATCAGCTGAGTGAGTGCAGACAATTCCGTGTCTTGGGAGAAATATGTAGGGAAAACTTAATAGTTAGGGAATGGCAAAGACCTTAATATTTGTAAGATTTCTTTACCTACAAATAAATGATGCTTTAGTTTGTTAAGTAAAAAGTTAGAGATGCCCTGATGTGGTAAGAGTCAAGTTAGAGGTGCGGGTGGAGAAGAGAAATTAAAGCACAGTAATAAAAGAACACCTAGTGGAAACTATAGACTCATTTGGGTTTTTCATAAATAATAAATACATTTTTAATTATATTTATATAATATTCCTGAAACATGATGTATTTTTGGGCTTTTACTGTGAGGTATCAACATAGGGACTCTCTATACATTTCTTACTCTAATCCTTACAATAACCTTACTAAAGAGGAAAAGTCATTATCCTCATTTTGTATATGGGGAGACAGAGGCCAGGCAGATTAATTAACTTGCCTCATGTCCCCCTGGCAGAAGGCCATGGGATTTAGATTTTCCATTGCCATGTTTTCCATTATAAACATTCATAAGGCACTGTGGCCAAGGAAAGCAGTCAGGGCTGGGGGTAGGGAGTGGGTGGGTGGGTGTGTGTAAGAGGGATGGGGAGCTATTTCTGTCACCAAGAAAACATCACCTGGGCTCTCCTTTGGCTGAACTGGGATGGTTAGAGGAATCCGCTTTTCTTCAGATGTCACATCATTATGTCTTCACAGTAGTTAACCCATACATTCGTCATGTACATTTAGATGTGAATTTTTTTAGGAGGCAGAGGTTGCCCTGAGTGTACTATTATAATTTAGAATTTGCAAAAAGAAAGAAAAATAAGCAAATACAATCTTCCTGATGTCTTGAAGTTTGTGGTGTGATTATACAAAGAACACTGAAGGTCCTGTGTCTTCTAGTGTACCAAACCCTCCTAAGGCTAATTCAAATCTTACACTCCTTATCCTACCACCTCTATTTTGAATGGAATAAACTCATTTGAGTTATTTCTCTCCTTTCATAGATCATTTACCTCTAGCTGACATTTTCTTCCTTCTAAAACAGGACTAGGTTTTATGACAGTGTTTTGAAAATGCTGTTAGTCATGTGATATGTATTAAAAGGGAGAGATGATAGAAAGTTATTTGTGAATTGAGCTAGTTAGTAAATTCCTGTTACTGTCATGACAACTGACTTGATTTAAATGTATGTAATCATTCTTAAATATTCTCATTTCTCTAGGTGCAATCTTCCTCCTTTGTCAAGTGAATACACTAAAGATGTTGGATCCAAAAGTCATTTAGTGACAGCTAACCCCAGCATAATTCGGCAAAGGTAAGAGTTTATGACTTTGGTTTGTGAGGAGCTATAGAGGAAGGCTTTTGAAGTATTTTACATCTTAACAGTAGTGAACATAAATCAGTTTGGGAAATGAAGAAAACCATCTGGACAGGCAGGAAGGATGAAGGAGAAAATTGTAAATAAACTAGTTAGAATTATGGGAATCCAAACACTTTCTCATGCTTCCTCTGGGATTCTGTTTCTTGCCCGTAGAGATGGTTGAAATAACACAAGAATCCACTCTTTTGCTCAAAGAAGCAATATAATAATCTGCTTACTTATTCCTGCTTCTCAGTTTATTGGCTTCAGTTCCAATTCATTGACTGGCATCAATTGATGAATGGAATTAATGTCAGTTTTATCAACGAATAAAAACAAATGACCAATGTGTACTGTATATGTGTGCATGAAAATAACAGTATTGTTGAAATGTACAGGAATGCCTGATATTGTATTGTATTATATTCAATCAGATTTGGGAAAGTGTATGGAAAATTCTTGCTTTTGTATCGATTCCAGCAACCTTGGCAGCTGCTGTGGGGGCTTCCGGGGGTTGGTCTTCAGCTGATGAAGCCCATCAGTAAGCTATTAGCTGTTTCTCCAAGGATTGTTCATTATAGAGAATGACTCAATCTCTGTGAAAGGAGTCACATATTGCCTTCATACTCTCCTAAGTAGCTAGCAATTAAGAGTGAAATATCCAGACATCCTGGGTTTAAGCACTTGCCATCTAAGGAGGTCCTGTCCTGAGTGGATAGCACTTATGTGTCACTTTAAAACAATGCTGCATTACTTGTTTTGGTTCATAAATAAGTATTCCCATACAATTGATGTCTAGAAACACAACCAATTTTAATTTTGTCAGGTACTGTGAAATTGCCCTTCCAAAATGCATCATTTACTTCCTCTTCAGTAATGAGTAAGACTGCCTGTTTCTCAATACTGAAAACAACATTATGTACTATTAATCTTTTCAGTTTTTGTCAGTTTGTTGGGTGAAAAATGACACATTTTTTTACTTAATATGCATTTTTTTCTGAATGCAATAAATGCTCAGTGGGTATTGACTATTGGTATTTCTTCTTCTGTGAATAATTGCCTGTTTGTATTTTGTGTTTTTTCTTTTGAAAAATATTTTTCTGTTAATTTATAGAAACTGTTTATATTATAGATATTAAGTCTCTGACATATATGTAGCAAATATTTTCTTCTAGTCTGTCATGTATCTTTTAACTCATGTCCTATCAGAATTTAACATTTTTTATGCAATAAAATTTATTATTCTTTCCCTTTATGATTTCTTTCTTTAAAAAATCTTTCTTTGGATGATTTTCATTACACACATCCCTTCCAATGAGAAAAAAGTATCCTGTATTTTTCTAGTGCATTTATAGTTTCATTTCTCATACTTAAGAAATTTAATCCATGTGAACTATTTATTTTTAGGACAACAATTATATTGTTTTTCCACAAAGATTTGTGTTCATTATAAGAAATTAAATCAAAAAAGAAAAGTACAAAGAAGGTAAAAAAACAACAGAAATACCCCAAATCTCACCATTTGTAAATAACCATCATTTATATTATGTAAACTTTTTCCAGATATTTCATATATTCTTCAGAACTTTGAAGCTTTTGTTTCATTATCTTCTTATACTGTATTGTCAGTCAGAAGTCTAATGGAAAGCTGTTTTTTGTTTGAGGGAAATCTTTCTTTCTTTTCTCCACTGAAAGCTTTTACAAATTTCTATCATTTAAATTCAGAAAATTTATGAGGATATATCTTAGGGGAGAGGGCAGGTGTTTTTTTCATTAATGTTGCTTGTGACATTAATGAGAGGTTCTTTTAGTCAGAAGACCTTGAGGGTTTAGTGGTTAAGAGTCTATATCTAAAACAAGATGACTTGGGTTTTGCTCCCTGCTCATCTGTTCTTCAGCTGTGTGAGCTTGGCTGAGTTCTGTAAGGCTTTCTCTTTCAGTTTCCTCATCTGCAAAATAGGGATAATAATATATAATCAATTTATTATAATGAATTAAACTATATACGGATGTATGTGCATGTATAAACGTGTGTATATATTATCTATATACTATCTAGTCTATATATAATTCTTAGGACAGTGTCTGGTATATTGTCAGTACTATATAAGCATTAGCTGTCATTAGTAGTATTTTCATTGCTTTGAACATTCTCTCTTTTATATGCATGGTTGTTTCCTCTTCTCCACTGTTTTCCAATGTAAATATTAGAACTTCTATTATCCATGACTTCTCTTTTTTCATACCTATAGTCTTGTGTGTGTGTGTGTGTGTGTGTGTGTGTGTGTGTGTGTTCAGTCCCAAGAAAAACTAAATCATATCTTAGCTGTGTCCATTCTACTATGTAGTCTACTCTTTCCATTTTTAAAACTTGTACTTTTATTTTTTATGAGCCTCATTATTTCTTTTCAAAGCACTTTTTTTTTTAATGGATGTGATGCCCTCTTAAATCATATCAAGGCTATTTGTGGACTTAAAAGTTTAGTATTTTTGCTTTTTCTAAATTCCAGATTATGTCCGTTATTTTTTGGTTAATGCTACATATATGATTTGACTTTCTCAAAAATTTTAATTTTAGTGTCCTGCTCATTTTTGTATGTACATTTGCTGTCAGGGAATATAGGAACATTACTTTAATAATAAACAGTTTTTTAAAATGTCACTTAAAACCAAAAATGCCAGTCAAAATTGTGAGTAAATGGATGACTCCAAGTGAGTGCTTGATATTTAATTTTTAGTATGGTTTGTTTGTTGATGCAGCTAATGTAGCTTAGCAAGGAGTTGGGAAGAATGAGAAGACAAAACATGACTCATTTATAGTTCAGTGACTCTCGGTTCTTGTTTTTTGTTTTTTTTTAAATTTTGTTTGGTTTTTGGCTGGGGGTTTGATCAGGAATATGGCAGAAAATTACCAATGATGATGGTGTTTCTTTACTTCAATTAAGTAGGTTGGGGCTCAGGAAATCCCAAGAATGTGCAGTTTTAAAAATTGGGATGAGTTTATCTCAGAATCCAGAGAATAAGCAAAGGGTCAAGAGAACACTTACAGAAATGTTTTTCTTTGATCATTTAAAATTTTTTATTTTTACATAGCTAGAGATTTATAAGAAGCTGCAGTAAAAGTGTGAAAAAGGCCAATGTACTCTTCATCCAGTTTCCTCTAATGGCACCATCTTGTGTATCATAGTATAATACTTTACTATTATTTTGAGTAGGGAATAAAGTAACTTTTAAGAAGGAATACATTTTCTTATGTGGGGTAAGGAAACAGCAAAGTACATTAAAAGACAAAATGCTCTGTTTTCCTACCTGAGTATGTGGAGTTGGTAAGGTTTTAAAGGGAACATGTAAAAGAATATTTAGAGCAAGATTGGAGTGAGAGAGATTGAGACTGTATTTTAAGACAAATTATAGTAACTACCAAAGAAGAAATGAAATGGTCAAAGATTGAATATTTATAAGGGAAAGTACACTTGTTGGTTAAGACAAGTTCAATATAAAGAACTAATAATGCAAAGCAGGCAAGCAAGAATCATTATTACCGATATTGGCCAACATTTAAGTCAGCGTTTCTAAGTGCCAGATTTTGTGATCTTTATGCATTGCCTTACTTAATCCTCAAAACAACCCTAATAAATAGGAGGTATTTTAATTTATGTATTTACGGAAGAAGAAACTTGTGATGTGGTAAATTTAGTCCCTGCTCATACTCATAGCTGCTAATAATCTGGGACTCCTCCAAACATGTCTCAGTCCAAAGCCTGTGCTCTTCACCAGTGACCATCACACCTCCCAATCTTCCCAGGTGATCCGTTTATCGCACAAAGAGGCAGTAGAGTCTCACAAGTGATAAATCATTTTGGAAAAGTCAGTGAGAGTTTCTTCACTTAGAAAAATACAGTCAGTGCATGCAGCAAGGTTTTTGGATACACAATCAAAATGCAGAAATTCAGTTTTGTGAAATAAAGAAAAAACATTTACAACAGCACCAATTAATATAATGTGTACTTAACAATTAAAAAAGCAAACCCTCTGGGAAAATTAGGAAATTTTATTGAGAGACATGTCAGACAGTCTGACCACATGTACTGATATATCACATCTGTGATCGAAAGAGCACGGTAATGGCATCGGTTCTACCAAAATTGATATATTGATTCACTGACATTCCAATAATAGCCCCAATAATGTGTGTGTGTGTGGGTGTATAACTTGACAAGTTGATTCTAAAATTTATGTGGAAATGTGAAGAGCCAGCAGTATCAAAGAAGCTCTTGAAGAAAAACTGTTGGAGGGGGTTATCCTGCCAGGACGCTGAGATTGGTGGTATTGGTGCCGGGATAAACATCTGACCACTGAAACAGAATAGGGGCCCTCCCAGTCAGATCCACATATACAGAGATCCTTAATCTGTGACAGAGGTAGTGCTGTAGGTCAGTGAGAAAAGGACAAAATACTTTCCAAAACCATACTGGGACAGTTGTGTGTTTCTATGGGAGAAAGTGAAATTATACCTTTACCTCATACCTTATACTAAGCATCATTCCACATGGTTGAAGCCTAAATTTTAAATGCAAACCAAGAAAGCTCATAGAAAAGTAGCATAGGCCTTATGATTTCTTAAACAAGAGTCAAATAGCATTAATTAAAAGAGAAAAGACTGATAAGTTTGATTTCCTAAAATTAGGAACTTTTGTTCATAAAAAGACGTGCTACAAGTAGGGCAAATACAACCACATGTAGAAGAAGATAACAAAGACTTATATCCAGAATATATTAATAAGTCTTTCATATTTAATTAGATTAATTTAATATGCAAAACAAAACCCAATGGGAAAATAAGTCAGAGAGTTGAACCAACACGTCACAGAACAAATCCAAATAGCCAGTAAATGGATGAAAATATGTTCTACCTCACTAGCAATCCGAGAAATGCAAATAAAAAACCTAATAATGTATCATTACACATCCATCAGGTTGGCAGAAATGCTTTCAACTGTTGATGAGAATGTGGAGCAACAGAAAGTTCATAGATGCTCGTCGGAGCGAATGTAGTGGAAACACTTTGGAATGCATGTTGACATTCTCAGGTAAAGCTGAAGATGCGCATACCCGATGCCCTAGCAGTTCCATTCCTAGGTGTATACCCTAGGGAACAAAGCATTATTATAAGGAAGAAATGTATGGTAATTGTTTATAGTAGCTAAAAATTAAAATAGCTGATAGTTCATCATTATAGAATGAATACATAAATTCAGCCATGTCCACATAATGGAGTGCTTAATAGCAATACCCACAATTGGATGAACTTCAGAAACCTAATGTTGAAAAACAGAAGTGAGTCATAAAAAATATAGTAGGATTCTATATAAAATTAAAAATAAAACTACCAATATGGTTTGCGGACATATATACATAGCAAGTAAAACTATAAAGAGTGTTAAGTGGTCCCTTCTTAGGGAAGGGAAAGCTAGGGGAAAATAGGACACATCAGAGTATTGGCATTGTTCTTTTTCTTTATCTGGATGGTGATAATATGGATGCACACTATATAGCTATTTTTTATACTGAATATATATATATATTTGATGCACTCTTTTGTGTATATTTTACACAAAAGTATCCTAGTGATGGAGGGCTGTAAAACTTATTAATTTTAGAGGCCCTAAGGTAGTTTTTTTTAAACACAGTTCCAATAACGTATACTAAATGATGTTATGTATAAGGGATCAGTATCTGGAACATAAGAATTCATAAAAAATTTGAAAAGAAACATATCTAAAGTTTTATTAGCATCACAACCAGTAATGTAAAGCTCTGTGTTAAAATTGGAACACAATGTTTTGACCCAAGAACTACTGACTTTTCATTTTGTAGAAGGGATCAAGTAGATTATCAAGTGCTAGAAACCTTTAATTGGTTAAACAGCTCATAGTACATTCATAGCATCTTCTTCAAATGACTAGGAGTATATACGAACAGGATGCTTTATAAATTGAAAACATTAAAATGTAGATCATGGTGTTACACTATACTGGACCACTAAAATGGGAGAAATAAAATTTAAGTAGGAAAGGCATATGTACTTTTATTTTAGGAGATTATTCTATTTATATTAGATATTTTATTCATATCTTGTAGTCTTCTCTCAAAGCTCTGCAAACCCAAGATATCAACAATGTCTTGTACTTTCATGTCACTATAAATTAAATTTATTGGGCAAAGATGTGCAATGGGAATGCTAAGTCCCACTAATTTTCATAGCTGGCCTCCAAAGCCTTGATTCCCATAAAACTATTCCCTGGAGAGTTGTAAGCACTCTTAAGTTTTCACCACAACACTCTCTTAGAAAATATCACTATCAGCATAAAACAGGCTTGAAATACCATTTGACCTGGGAATTCCACTCCTAGGAATTTACCCAGAGAAAACAAGTTCTCAGGTTCAAAAAGACATATGCACCCCTATGTTTACTGCAGCACTATTTACAATAGTCAAGATATGGAAGCAACCTAAATGTCCATAAGTATATGAATGGATAAAGAATATCTGGTACATATCCATAAAATAACAGCAATAAAAATGGAATACTAATCAGCCATAAGAAAGAAACAAATCCTACTATTTACAACAACATGGATGGAGATAGAGGGTATTATGCTCAGTGAAATAAGTCAGGCAGAGGAAGACAAATACCAAACGATTTCCCTCATTTGTGGAGTATAACAATGGAGCAAAACTGAAGGAACAAAATAGCAGCAGACTCACAGACTCCAAGAAGGGACCAGTGGTTACCAAAGGGGAGGGGTAGGGGAGGGCAGGTGGGGAGAGAGGGAGAAGGGGATTGTGGGGTGTCATGATTGGTGCACATGGTGTGTGTGGGGTCATGGGGAAGACAGTGTAGCTCAGAGAAGACAGATAGGGACTCTGTGGCATCTTACTACACTGATGGACAGTGACTACAATGGGGTATGGGGGGGACTCGATAATAAGGGTGAATGTAATAACCACATTGTTTTTCATGTGAAACCTTCCTAAGAGTGTATATCAATGATACCTTAATAAAAAATAAAATAAAACTGGCTTGAGAAGAATTTAACATGTATATGAGAGACCCACATAATTATGGCAGCAAAGGTTACAGAAGGAAACATTTGTTGATGTATTTAAAAGAAATTCTTAGTAGGAGGGAGTTTTGCTGTAGTCTTTGTTAGGATATGTTATTTAGAGTTCATTCTTATTTTTTTTAAAACAGCTTTATTGAGGTATAACGATACACACACAAAATAACTGCACATGTTTAATGGATACAATTTGATGAGTTTGGGCATGTGTATACACCTGTGATACTTTCACCACAATCAGGGTACTAAGCATATCTGTCACCTCCAAAAGCGGTGTTGTGTTCCTGTTTGTGTGTGTGTGGTAAGATCACTTAACATGAGACCTACCCTCTTAACAATTTGTTCAGTGGGTATAAAATGCATTCTTCTTGACAGCACCCAGAACAAAAGGAGTAGCTACAGTGCCAGGGACATAAGATCAGAAAGGGCTTTGCAGTGAGTCCCCTTTATCCTTGGTTGTGTTTTATGGGCTGGGAACAGTTGTTCTGGGGGCAGCAGAGCTGCTCCATCTTCAGACCCATGGATCTTGTCCTCTTCCTTTCTTTGCTGGACTTTGTAAGCTGGTGGCAGCAAGGCTCTGTTCATGGTTAGCATACCACCTCATCAACATACTCTGACCCATCGTCCTTCAAACATCTTTGGTCAAACAGCCTTTAAAAGAACTTTTTAAATCCATCATTATTTCCTTGATCATTTTTAAGCTCTCTGATTTTTTTTGACATAAGGTTCAGTTGTCACCAAGTATGCATTTTTACTGCATTCTGTATTGTGCATACGCTTCAAATGCATATTGCCAACATCTCAAGTACAGATTTAGCCCTTTTGATGTTACAGGTCCTCTTAGCAAAATCAGTGCTCTTTGCCAAAGAAATTCATTCACTTGAGTTGCCTCTATCAGGAAAAAGCTAAACTACCTTTTAATTTAAATAAGTGTTAATATGTAGCCCCATATAATAATCTCACTTTAAAATTCTCGTTATTCAGCATATAAATAAGGTAGGGGAATTGCCAAGAGTTTGTACCCTGGATAAAATAAAGCACAGCCTCTTTGTATTTTGTATGAAGATCTTCTTGCTTTTTCTCAGGGGACATTCCCACAGAAGCTGTGTATCTTGGGAACTTTTCTTTGGTGGCCTGGTTGTTTTTACCCTTTGGGGCAATTCATCATTGTAATATTTGGCATAATGGGAGGTATGCCTTTTTTGTGACGTGGGAAATAGAAAATTATGAAAGCAGAGTTCAGAAAGGAGAGAGTTGTCTAAACTGTCAGATTAGTCATGAGCAAATAAATTCTAGAGAAGTGTGTATGTGGAAGTTGAGGATTTGGAAATTCATTGGGTAAGAGGGAGATTAAAACAGGAGCTTCGCAAGCAGAGTTGCAGAAGTGCTCATTCACCAGATATTTTTGAAACCTGCCCCGGGACAAGGAATACAAAGTTGAATGAGACACAACTCACACCCTGAAGTTGCTCAGTCGATGGACATCGCCATGGTCTTAGGTTTATGGAAGGTTTCCATGTATGTGCATATATGTGTTTTTTATCAGATTTCCTAAGAACTCCATTACTCATTAAAGGTTTAAAATTCGCTGGCCTAGACTTACGCTGTGACAGTGTGCCATAATCTCAAAGCTTGTTTCTCAATTTTTCAATAGAGTTGAAAACTCAATTAGCCATTTTGCCCATAACAGAGGTTTAATATACATTTGGACAAGTAATTCTTAAAAGGTAAAAACTGGAACTCAATTGGTTGTCCTACTATGACATTAACAATTCATTTTCAAACTTCGAGGCTCCAGCTTGGGGAATGATTCTTATTTGCTGGCACTTCAAAAGAGCAGCAGAATTCAGAGTATGTATGTGTTTCCATGTGGCCTATTAGAGGCAATAGCATAGGTGGGAGTAGCTTGGAGTTAAGAATATTTCATTTGGGTTCCTGAGACCCCAGCATGTCATTTGGCCTACAGAACACGCATAGCAAATGTTTATGGAATGAGTGACTAAGTGAATAAATATATTTTAAAATTTCCAAACAGAATTTCTGGTTTAAATTGTCTTATAAAAGGAAATCTAATGAATTTTTTGGTGTTAAAATGCTTTTATGATCTTAAGCTGAGGAGATGAATTTTTTAGTAACAGGTATTTCAAACCAGTGGTAGTGGAATGTTTAGCTGGGAAAGCTTGGTTACTTGTTTTATAAGTTGACATGAATTAGGAAACAAAAAAAGCTTTTAGAACCAATGGAGTATAAATCATGGTGAAGTTAGCCTTTTAGAATTTGTAAGTGTGTAACTTTTAATTTATTGGGAGGACTTGATATGAGACCCTAGTATTTACCTTGAGGTTCCTAATATCAAGTAGAGCCTGGGTAATCTCATGCAAGTACAACAGACTTTCCTCATTGGTTATTGCCTCTAATTTGACTAAAGGCAATTGGGTGTGTGGAGAACAAGGAGAACAGTTGTTTATTTTATGTATGTGCTTTTTAAAATATAATTTGAGCGCCGAGGAAAATAACGGGTCTGAAGAAGATTATATCAGTTTCTCTTTAAAATTCCAAATGACTCATGTCTTCATCTGTGTTCCTTAAACTTCCATATCTATTCTGCCAGCTTCTTTTTTCTTTGCTTTCCAAACTCAGAGCAGCTTATCAGTGTTTGCATGGAGGCTTGGCAGTCACTGATAGCTGTTCAGTTTAACATCTGCCATGACATAAGGGAATAAAAGAAAGATGCTACAACTGGAAGTAGAGAAAACAAGTTAAAAAATAGATAAGAGATGCCTCTAAAAGGATATATGTAGATCTGTACCGAGTTTGTCTGAGGGGCAATATTGCATAGGGGTGAAGAGTGCAAGTTTTAGGTTCAGACAGATTGTGTTCAACTTCTGGGCCTAGTGTTAGAGCTTCTGCTTACTACCTATGTAATGTTAGTTACTTAACCTCCCATCTGTCATTTGAGAATAAAGTTATTTGTCTTGACGACTGCTGAGAGATATAAATGAGATAATACAGCTGCAAGTGGCAGAAGCTAGTCTGACTGGCATCCAGAATAGCCACTCAAGGGGACTCTCCCGTTGGAATATATTTTATTTTTGAATAAAACATATTTTTAAATGTATAATCAGGCTCACCAAATTTAGAGAATCTCCAGGGGTATCTGCATATGTCTCTTCCAGAACAAAACAACACAAAACAGAAAATTAGAAAACTAAAACCAGCTAAACGATATGATATCCGTTATCAGATATCAAATTCTGATATCAAAGGTGAGAACAGGAAACTAAGCTCTGAACTTAACCATGTTAATGATTGTCTGTTCTATATTAAGCCCTGATAATGAAACTAAGGTGGCCCCAGGTCATTATAACCCCTGACTTCCGATAAAGCAAACACAAATTTCTTCTGTAGAAAAGCTCTCAGAATTCCCGTATATCACTTTCAAATAAATATAAGCTCATAAGCAAACACTGAAATGCACATGAGCCATCAATATCGAAAGTCCTCATAGACAAAAAACAAACAAAAACTTACAGACGTAAATGCCTGAGAGTATATTGGAATTGTCAGATGTAGTATATAACCGAATATGAAATATTTATAGAAAAAAGTAAATAAATTAGAGAATATTAAAACTAGCTATGGAGCTTTGAAAAAAAATCATAGAGAACTTTGGGAAATGAAAAATAATGTAATTGTTGAAATGAACACACATTCAGATTAGACATAACTAAAGAGGGAACTGGTGAACTGGAAGATAGAGCAAATAATTTTCCTGATATGAGGACATAGAAAATGTGAATGCAAGACTATGAAATATGGAGGCTAGGATGAGAAAGACTATATTAAAGTATAATTGTGGAGCTATAAATACAGGTAGAGGGTGAGACCTTTTTAGAACTAAAGAGTAATATAATCCATAAATATGGGAGATACAAAGTATCAATTAAATTTTTTAAAAATGCAAACATTTAGTAATACTGAACTAAAGATAATAAGCTGTTAAAAGCAGCCAGAGAGATCATCTGCAAAAGAATGATAATTAAACTAAAAGCAGACTTCTTCCAGCAATAAAAATGGAAATCAGAAAGCAGTGGAAAAATATCTTCGAAGTACTGAAGATACACTATCTTCAAAGACATGTTACTCAGCTAATTGTTTTTCAAAACAAAAAACATTTTCTGAACAACAGAAATTACCACCAGTAGACCTCCACTGAAAGAAATTGCAAACAATGTATCTCAGAAAAAAAGAATGTTACTTCAGAAGGAAAATCTGGAATTCAAAGAAATTGGTAAGCATGTAAACAAATCTAAGCCAGACACAGCAGTATTATAAAATAATAATTATACAGTATCTTTTCATATGACTACTTAGTGTCAGTTCCATCATACTCTTCTTATTGGTTGAAACAATCACAAAGGCCCGCCCTGATTCAATGGGGAAGAGACCTAACACAGATCCACCTTTTGTTAGGACGAGTAAAGTATCAAAAAGTCATGTTGTTTGAAGATGTAAGATAGGAATGTTATTGTGGTCATGTTTGGAAAATACTCTCTGCCAGTCTGCCCTTAGGCCAAACCATGCATATCCCTCTCATATTCAAATTAAACAGCCCCTCCCTGAAGACACCAAAGATGGATCCCATGACAGCATTAACTTCAGGTCAGTCCCAGAATCTCCCAAAAGTTGAAAGAAGGGATAGCAGCAATAAAAACCCAGAAAAAAAATGATCTAAATACAAAAATACACCAAGGGGATCCAAAAAGCCAAAGTTGATTCTTTGAAATGTCTAAGTGAATTCTTTGAAAAGTTGATAAATACTAATTATTTAATAATAGACTTTGCATCACCTTTTCTACAAATCCATCCAAAAAACAAAGGAAAAAAAACCCCTAGTGCATACAAATACATGTATCATGTTATAGATAACTTTAAAACAATGATACTCTTGAAAAAAACCCCTAGTGCATACAAATACATGTATCATGTTATAGATAATTTTAAAACAATGACACTCTTTAAACATTTAAGAATACCTCAGTGGTTTTGTAACTTATGGTATGTCTGTGTGAGAGACTAATATTTAATGATGTTTTGGAATATGTTCACAGATAATTTTAATAAATGGTAAAATGCTCATGGTATAATATTAAGTGAAAAAAGTATATAAATGTGTATGGTTCAACTCTGTAAAATTGGCATATAAATTTGCATATAAATTTTATTTGCATAGATATGCATTGAAAATCTCCAAGGAAATAAATCAACATTTTCCAAATTTCCTGCAAAATTTTATAACAGGAAAATATTTTAAAAGCAGGCCTTGTTATTTTATATTTTTCTCCTAATAATAGCTCATTTTGACAATACAACAGCCCTGTGAGTTAGAGGGCAGATAGTATGAATGAAGCCCTGATTTTGTGTGTGTGCATCTTCCTGCCACTCCAGATCTAAATGAGATTAGCTTGGACCCCAGGTTTTATGTACTGAATCCAGAAAGTCTGAACATTCTCTGTCTTTCTAGTAACATTGTCCTGGGAGAGTGGAAGTGAGCATAGCACCAAGAACCCAATTCCTGACACAGAGTGGTTATCATATCAGCATCCATTTCTTTCTTTACTTCTTCCTTCTTTCTATGATCTTCTGATCCTCAACATTAAATAGTAGATCAGCTCAACCATTTACTCTAAAGGCACAATTAACATATAATTAGTAATTAGATATTGTAACAGCCTGAATCCTTATGGCACTTTGGTGCAGGTCCACTGAGAGTGTGTATCCAGTGATACAACGCTGGGGGTGGACTCAGCAAGGGCAGCAGGTTAAGAATATTGACACAGGATTTATGTTAACATGCAACATCTTGAGACCGCTGGACCAATCATTTATGCCCTCTTTGCTTGACACACCTCAGCCTTCTATTAATGTTAACTTCAGTGGTGTGTTCTTCCTGATCAGCAGACTGTCAGTGAGCTTCAATTTCAGTGAAAGAAAAACATGTGTGGACAGATTTCTAGAAACTGGTAGGATAGCACTGGCTGTGTGATCTAAGATAGGTTCTTAACCACTCTCTCCTTGTAACATGGTAACATTTTGTAAACAGTTGGCATCAGAATTCTGTTTAGCAGTCATGCTGTGTATGGAACTATTTCTTGTTATTTCTGGAGGTCAGGGAGAGACTCAAGAGCCTGGTGTTGGTTCCAGAGCTGGATCTATGTAAAACAAGAAGAGTGTTGGGTTAAGCCAAGAGAGAGGAAATAAGGAAGAAAGAAGGTCTGTTGAAGGAAGAGGTGAAGAAACAGGAGAGGAATTTTTGGGAACCTGTGGCAAGTTGGCTAAAAAAGAACTGAAATATCTAAAACCAATTGTAAATTGTTCTTCAGAAGTCATGTATTCTGAGATGATTTCTCCTTCATCTCCCTTTCACCTTTTCTCACTCTTCAGATTTTGAATATATCCATGCATTTTTGTATGATACCTGTGTGTGTGTGTGTGTGTGTGTGTGTGTGTGTGTGTATAAATGAGGAAGGGACTGTTCCATCTGGGATCAACATGGTTTGTGCTCTGAATAATGGCATTTAGGGGGCAAAGAGGACCTTGAAAATGTAACCTACCTAGGAATAATGTTCAGATTGAAATCCTGCAAAGTGCTACATTTTTACTGACTGCATGCCCTTTTTGGAATGTAGAGACACCCTCTTGACTCACAAGGGTATTTTGTTACAGCCAAGGCATTTGTGCCCCAGTTTAACTGTGGGAGGTAACCTTAAATGTAAAGTGTGAAACTGGCTAATTTTCTTACCAGACTCCATCTGTGCTAAGAGTTTCTTTGGGCAAGACGGTAGGGGTCCATCTGTGAACAGTTCTTTTTCATTATGTATTCATTATGCATTCAGTGATTTCAAATTGTTCAGCTATTCATGAACTTCCCAAATTATCTTCATGAAAAAAGACAAGATAGTAATAATCACTTACTAGTATTCATATCAATATTTCTATAAATGTGACAATTTGTTAAGTTTATATTTGTAATTAATTTTACTGGAGAATATGAACTATGTGGATTAAATAGAATATAGCTTTAGAAAGTATTAATTGTAATTTTATTTAATTATATATTGGTTAAAATAATCAATTACACATTCTTGCTGAAAAAATGCCTGCTTTCCAACTTGAATTATGTGAAAATGTCTCTATTACTAAACTGCTTTGTTCTCTTTAATAGAAAGAATTTTTTTTTAAATCAAAGCTTTATAGTGTTTGGATCTGTAAATCATGAGATGCATTTTAACTTAAATTTCCACTGTTAGCTTTCATATCTGGATCTCTCTGTGACACACACCTGTACACACAACAACAACCAAGGAGGAGAAATATCTTAAGTCAGAGTTGCAGTGTAAATTATTGACAAGGGGAGAATATACATTAGTGGGACATATAGCATATTTGATAAATATTACTGCAAGTACTAAGAAGGGAAAGGTAGAAAGAGGGGATGTGCACAATATAAATTACATCTTTTAATGATTATGCAGTACACAGTTTTCATATTTTTCATTTTCACGTCTGTGAGACTGGGCTGCCTCTGTTGACCAGGTAGAAGCTGAGGCATGGTTGACACTGCGTGAGCAAGGATGCCCTGGGTCATAGCTGCTCCTGTGCTGTCATCTCAATTTGAGGTTCATACATGGTTAGTATTGCATATACTAAGTTTAACGGCATTTAAAAATCTCTGAAAAGATAGAATATTCATGTATAAAGAAAGACATGGAAACAAATAGGGTGCCAGTTTGATTTATAAGCAAATTATTATTTCAGAGAAATGATGGAAGCAGTTCTGTATTTTCTTGAAAGCAGAGAAATGAAAAACAAGGAAGAAAATACCCACAAATAGATGAAGCTGTATTAGAAGTAGTTACTAAGCTGGGTGCAAAATTACTGTCTCTCTATCACATAACAAACAATGCAAGTGAAAGCAGGAAAAATCTCTCAGGTCTTAAAATGAATGAAAACAATGTCAAAGCAAGAAGCCCCTGCAACTGTCTGTAGCACTGTTGGAAAAACATTGAGTCGTACATTTATTGGCAGTGTTGTTTTTCTGTATTATTGGTAAATAATATGAGAGCATATTAGATTTGATGAAATAACATTTCTCTTAAATAGATAATACAGGCCAATCCCTCAAAAATAAAATAGAGAAGAAAAGAATGAATGTTTGGAAGAAGATACGTGTAAGAGAAAGACAGAACTAGGCATTGCGTAACCACTAGGTTCTTAGAACTGCTGTAGAAGGGATGCAAGTATTAACATTATCCTGATTTGTCAATGAAAACAGTTGTGACAGACAAGTGGTATGTGTCGGTGAGGTAGTAAGTGGCAGAATTGCCTTGAACCTGGGTCTTGGGACTCTTCTTGGGAAGTTGGAGAGATGCCACCTAGAGGTTGATGTTGGCATTACAGCTGAGCGAGTTCTCACTATGAGAGAAAATTCCAAGCAGCCAATAATGAATTCACCATTTAAAAGAGAAAGGAAGGAACAAGTGTGACTATATCAAATTAAAAAGCTTCTGTACAGCAAAGGACACCATCAGTAGAACAAAAAGGCATCCTACAGTATGGGAGAATATATTCATAAATTATGTATCCGATAAGGGGTTGACATCCAAAATATATAAAGAGCTCATGCACCTCAACAAACAAAAAGCAAATAAGCCAATTAAAAAATGGGCAGAGGAGCTGAACAGACTCTTCTCCAAAGAAGAAATACAGATGGCTAACAGGTACATGAAAAGATGCTCCACATCGCTAATCATCAGAGAAATGCAAATTAAAACCACAAAAGACAAACGACAACAAATGTTGGCGAGGATGTGGAGAAAGGGGAACCCTCCTATACTGCTGGTGGGAATGTAAACTAGTTCAACCATTGTGGAAAGCAGTATGGAGGTTCCTCAAAAAAACTCAAAATAGAAATACCATTTGACCCTGGAATTCCACTCCTAGGAATTTACCCTAAGAATGCAGCAGCCCAGTTTGAAAAGACATATGCACCCCTATGTTTATCACAGCACTATTTACAATAGCCAAGAAATGGAAGCAACCTAAATGTTCATCAGTAGATGAATGGATAAAGAAGAGTGGTACATATACACAATGGAATATTATTCAGCCATAAGAAGGATACAAATCCTACCATTTGCAACAACATGGATGGAGCTAGAGGGTTTTATGCTCAGTGAAATAAGCCAGGCAGAGAAAGACAAGTGTCAAATGATTTCACTCATATGTGGAGTATAAGAACAAAGGAAAAACTGAAGGAACAAAACAGTAGCAGACTCACAGAACCCAAGAATGGACTAACAGTTACCAAAGGGAAAGGGACTGGAGAGGATGGGTGGGAAGGGAGGGACAAGGGGGGAAAAGGGGCATTATGATTAGCACGTGTAATGCAGCGGCAGGGGACACAGGAAAGGCAGTATTTATAGAGAAGACAAGTAATGATTCTATAGCATCTTATTACGCTGATGGACAGTGACTGTAGTGGGGTATGTGGGGGGGGGGGGGTTTAGTAACCATAATGTTGTTCAAGTGATTGTACATTAACGATACCAAAATTAAAAAAAAAGAATGGAAGGACTTACTGATTTAGAGATAATTGGATGGAACTTCTGGGGAAGCAAAAAAAGAAAGATTTATGACTTTGTAATACAATTTTACAAAGATTCTGACAGCAGCAGGAGATTTTAAAGAGTAAAAGAATACATTATCTATATATTTAAAAACCACCACAGAAAGCCAGAAGACTTCTACTTAAACATGATGAACCAGCAAGAAAAAGACCACAGGCCACTACCGGTTAATACGGGAAACCGTTTTATCAAGGTGTGTATCACAGTGTTTCCTGTTTACACTTGTTTTTCAGAACTGTTTAAAACAGAAGCATCCCATCACAGAATCATTGTTAGTAGTGGTAGCTTTAAACTAAACCCTAACTGTTACCCATCTGGATAAAAGATGATTACTAGAGTCCAGCGTAAATTACAATTACCCTTTACTAGGTCCTCTGCTTCTATTATCATCCATGTTTTTATATTCAATTCTCATAGCTAAATCATCTTGTGATATTTTAACTGTGAAGTCTTTAAATTCTTCAAATTACCTTCCTTCAGATGAGTTTAGGATGTCAAGCTCAGCAACTTTTTTCAGTTGTTTGGGATTTGCTGACGATCTGTGATTCTTAGGGGAGGCCACAGCCACCTTGAGGAGTACATCCGGATCTGGAGAGGCAGTGACCCAAGAGATCTTAATGTTTATTAAAGGAGAATTTGGGTTAAAAAAATATCTGAGACAGTCTGTTTTACCTTGTTCCTTTCCCCTGGCTTGGTATCCTCCTTTCTGTTCCCCGGTGACCTGGTATTCCTTGGTTATAAGACTCTTGTCTCAGAATCCGTGCCCTGTGATTCAAGCCTCCTCAACAATTCTACTCTTTTATTCAAAGTTAACAAGTCAAATGATGAGCAGATCTTGGCTGAGGTATTGATGGTTGATAACGGGTTAATGTTTTACTCCTCTCACTGTTTTTATTGGAACTACCTGGAGGAAACTAAGTGCTTTAGCAAATTAGAATGATTCTCTGTCTAGAGGAATTGTAGACACCTTGTCACCTCAGGGGTGCAGCCTGGAGAGGTATTATAGGCAAAGGATTGGAAAGGAATCTTTAGTGTTGCTTATATCACACCACTTATAGGGCTGGTTATTTCTAGGGCTGACCCTGCTGCCACAAAGTTAATGATGGCTTTTGGAAAATCTAATGGGAAACAGACCCCACTTCTCTGTAGTACATCGAGGGCAGGGTTCAGAGTCTGCAGCTGTCGTCTAAGACCAGAGGCTTTTAGGAAGTTGTCTTCTTCTTGGGTAGCATCTTAGCTCATCGCTCCAGCACATTCTGTGAAACAAAAGGCCTGCACCCAAATATCACTGACAGGCTAGGAAGACAGAGGTTTCATGGTACAAATTCTCCAGAGATGAAAACGTTTTCTGATTAGAGGCATTTGTGTTATTGTGCACCATTATAATATGTTTTAACGTACTTCTAATATTAAATAAATGTTTGCAAATAGAGATTTAAAACCTTAGAAGATTGAAACTAGTAGTGGGTAGTATTGCATTACTTGACCTCTACCGCACTCCAACGCTGTTGTTTTCTGCTTCCTTGAAATCCATTTCTCCCTCAAGTACCCACACCTCTTTTCCCTGTTTCTTTTCAGCTTTGCTGGTGTTTCTCTGACTTACCCCCTTAATGTTGGTGTTCTCCGGGGTTGCCTCTCGGCTCTCTCTCTCTTTCTCACTGTATTTGCCTTTCCCTTGGGATCACATCCATGGCCTTCACCCCCAGCCACACAACCAGAGTGCAGACATTTCTTCTGTGCTTCAGACAGCTGTGCGTCTCCTAGCTGTCTCCATTTAGCAGTGACTTCACACTCAGTATGTCTACACAAAGCAAATTAATGATCTTTCCCATCCCATCTTCCTTGTCCCTACAGTCTCTGTTGCCACTATTAGCACCATGCATCCAGTCACTGGATGACCTCTAAGTCATCTTTGCACCTCCTTGCTTCATCATTCATATCTACTCAACTGTAAAGCCCTGCCAGTATTACTTCTACATTTTTTGTCAACTCTGTGCTGTCTCATTATTTCCACTGCCATTGCCCTGGTTCAGGCCATAACATTCCCAGGCCAGAGCTCAAATAGTGTCCTAAGATCTTCTTCCAATCCGTTTTTCTTCCCCTACAGTACAGATTTGTCTTCTCACATCCAACATGAAAATTCTTGACTGGCATTTCACTACTTAGCTCATCAGCTCTCCCCACTCTCTCCCCTTTGCCTCAAACCCCACGATCACTTGTCACTCCCCAGAAACCATGCTCACCGGTTCCTCTGCACACGTGCGGTGCCCTCTGCCTAGACTGTCCTGCTCCTCATTGTCCCTTTACAAGGCTTAGCTCTCCAGAAGGTGGACTCTGTCTTTTTCATCTTTTTATTCCCAGTGCCTAGCAGGGTGTTTGACATAGAGGGAGTCTTCAGAAAGTCACTGACTTAGTATGTGCTCTGTTCCAACTTTTTATAAATAAGAAAATATATTTTAAAAATTATAAATAAGGAAATACACCCCCCAAAATACTACTAGAATGGAAAAATAAGGCTAAGAGAAAATCAAATGCTTGAATCTGCAGGGAATTTCCACTGACTGCAGTGAGGAGAGAGTTGAGTTGAGAGTCATAATCCTGAACTAAGCCTGCTGAACCAGAATAGCACAGAAATTTGGGAAGAAGATGGGAAAAGACTATGACTCAACCCCACTCTATTCACTGGCAGAGAAACACAGAAAATCGCAAAGCCACTGAACTCTCCTTTGCTGGACAGCCTCCGCCCTCCCTTCCCCTCATTGGTTCTTCTCTGTCTTCTTGGAAGAGAAAAGGAGGAAACCCTGCTTGACGATACCTCTCGCTGCCATGGCTGGAGCGACAGAAGCCGTAGTGCTGTGCGTGCTGCGTTGTGTAAAAGCTTCAGGAAAATGTTCAAGGAGGGAAGATGAGATAAACAACCCTAAGAATAGTGTAGCTGGAGGTGCAGTTTTTGCTTCTGTCACTGACTGAAGAACTGAAGCCTGCAGATGACTTCCCTGGCAGTCAGAGTTCAGCAGAAACATGGATGAATGTTCACAGGACGCTGGACACCAGACTCAGAGTCCAGCACTTCAGTATTCTCTCTACATCTAGATTCAGGAAGGAAAATGTACAATCACCTAAATGATCAGTGACTGCAGATAAGAGAACGCCACGCACCCATTTTGTACTCAAACATCATTTGGAGTCAGGTTTTATGTTTGTGTGTGTATGTGAGTGTTTACTATTTCAGAAAAATAATAAAAAACAGTTTGGTATAGATCCCACAAAACATTCTGCAACACACAGGAAAGTGATTTAAAGACTCAGAGGGAAAACACTAAAAAAAAAAAAAGATTTAAAAATCTCAAGACAATATATCAAAATCAATTGTTTTCTCATTGTATTAGTTTTTTGGGGTCACTGTAATAAATTCTTTTCCAGGGGGACTTGAAGAAAAACTATCAGTGTTAGCCTAATGCACTTAATAATAGGAATTGACCCATTTAGTTCAAGGACTATTTAGGAGAACAGAGAATAAGCTGAGAGTGGAGACAAAAAGCAAGCTGTCCGAAAGCAGGTAGAATTGCAAAGAAAGCAATAAATTTCTCATTGGATGCAGCAAAGAGCAGAATTAGGGTACAGAAAGTAAAGTCTGTAATATTTCAACGTTAAGACTGTAGAGAGAAAAAAGCCCAGAGGTGTACCAAGAAATAAGGTGCAGGAGAAAGAAAGGAGATCCAACCTATCAGTTGCAGGTTTTCTGAAGAAGAATTAAGAAAGAATAAAAAATAAGCAATCATCAGACCCAATCAGGGGACAATTGTCAAAAAATCTTGGAAACTTTACTGAAACAGGACCTGGTCCACAGATTAAAATCACTCATCACATTCCAGGCGAAATTAATGGGGAAAAGAGCCACCTTAGACATACTCAGACAATTTTTTACATTTCAATGATAAAAAGAAAACTTCCACATTTAGTCAGAAAAACATGGTTTATCTATAATGGAGTAAGAATCAAGGTGGCTTCAGACTTCACTGTATCACTAAATTTCAGGAGAAATGGCACAGTAGGTGTAGAGATTTGAAGAGCAGAGAATTCTTTATCCAGCAAGTTATCATTCATATAAAATACAAGAGCTCAGACAATGTATTTCTCAAATACCTTCCTTGAATTACTTGAATATATGTTCTTTGCATATATGTACTACAGTTGAGAGGCAAATATATAAGAAATTTGCATATAAGGTACTAATAGTGAAATTCAAAAGCATTAGCAGTGCAGGAGCTGAAACAGGGCAGGCAAATGCTTTAAAAGCAGCTCTGGGAGTGGAGAGGACAGGCTTGATGTGTAGAGTCTGATGACTTCGTGGGGTGTAAGTACTACCACATGATCGATTTCAAGCTACCAATGTGTCAGTGCAGAGCTGGGAAGAAATGCATGCAGTTGATTCTCACATGTCTTTAGGATCTGGCTCCAGCTGGACCAGTCGGTTCACCATTTTGGGGAAAAATGATTTAAAAATCTCATCTCAATTCAATATACCAAAATCAATTGTTTCCTCATTGTATTAGTTTCTTGGGGCCGCCATAATAAGTTACCACAAACTGGGTGGCTTAAATCAACAGAAATCTGCTCTCTCACAGCTCTGGAGGCTAGTAGGCTGGACTGGGGTATGGCACAGTCGTGCTCTCTCTCTGTTGCTAGATTCCTGCCTCGTAGCTTCTGATGGGGCCCGCAGTCCTTGGCGCCCTTGACTGGTACCCTCATCAGCCTTTCTCCACCTCCATCATCACACGCATTCTCCCTGTGTGTGTCTGTCTCTGTTTTCACTTCTTACAAGGACACTAGTCAGTGCATTAGAGTCCATCCTCATGTGCTGTGACCTGATTTCAACATAGTTAAATTATACCACAAAGATCCCATTTCCAAATAAGCTCTCATTCTGAGGTTCTGGATGGACACAGATTGGTGGAGCTTGGTGAGCACACTATTCAAACCAGTATAAGTGTTAACACATAAAATGTACAAAAAAAAATGTGAAAAGTAGCATTCATCTGAATACTTATTCTGAGGATGGAATATTTTCTTCAGGAAGAAATCAGGAGGAGGATTGATAACTTTGACCCCAGAAGTTTAAAGTTTCTTCTTGTCAAAAACATGAACAAAATTGAAAATCCAACAATAATTCGGGGGAAAATTTTCACCAGGTATAAAAAGAAAAAGGGTTAAATCTCTTTCCTATATAAAGGTCTGTGTAAATAGATGTGAAAATTTACAGTCTCAGGGGATGATTGGAAATAGAGTGGAAAAGTCACAAAAGAGTACATAGAGGTGGCTCGTGAAATTAAGTATTCAACCATATTAATAATTAAATGCATTTACATTAAAACAGCAGCAAGCTATTTTTAACTACTGAAGTAGCAAAAATAAAGAGAAAAGATAATGATGGTGTATATGCTCATGGGAGTATAAATTAGTGCAGCCTTTCTTGTAGAAAAACAATAGAATTGACATGTATCAAGAACCTTAAAAATGTTTTACCTTTTGAATTAGTAATAACACTTCTAGAAGTCAATCTTAAAGTAATCATCTTCAAATGTATGAAGCATAAAGAAGTGGAAATAAAAAAATTATCGAAGAATTAACTATTATCTTGAACAATTAGAAACACTCTTGTTGAGGATTTATTGAAAAGAGTATAATCCATCCTACCTAGTGTAAGCATAAAGGGATTTATTTAAATAGATGTTAAGAGTTGTTGGGAGGGTGATGAAACAAAGTTGGGAGGGTGAGGGGACGAAGAACAACTTCAAAAGCTGCAGGACAGAGCTTGCTGTAATCAATAGAGTGCAGAATCAGGAAGCACCTGCCACATTGGGAAGCCACAACGTCAGCTGTTGGCTGCAGACTCAACGCTACTTCAGTCTGGATCTGACTTTAAAAATGGATCCTGTCCAAGTAGGGACTCTGTGACATCTTACTACACTGATGGATTGTGACTACAGTGGGGTATGGGTGGGGGGGACTCGATAATAAGGGTGAATGTAGTAACCTCATTGTTTTTCTTGTGAAACATTCATAAGAGTGTATATCAATGATACCTTAATAAAAAATAAAAAATAATTCATCCATTAAAAAAAATGGATCCTGTCTCTCTGCTCATTTAACTCAGTTCAGAATTCAAGACACCCAGGTGCATCTCATTGGCTGAACCTACATCACAGCTGTTTCATGTATAATATTTATGTCATATATATGTACACACACATAGATACAGTATTCATGTTAAAAGTATATATAACTATTATATTAGGGTTCTCGAGAAACACACCGAGAGATTTCTCTCCCTGTCTCCCCCTCTCAATCGATCTATCTAAAGAGACTTATTATAAAGGACTGGTTCATGTAATTATGGAGCCTGGGAAGTACCGGCAATTGCTCTCTTCAAGCTGGGGACCCAGTAAAGTCGCTGATGTAGTTCCAGAGCGAGTCTGAAGGACTGAGATCCAGGAAAACCGGCGGTGGGAACTCTAGTCCAAGAACGAAGGCCTGAGAGCCAAGGGTGTAGACCCCCGTCTGAAAGCAGAACACCGACGTCTCGGCTCCGAGTGGTCAGGGGGCGAATTCCCCCTCCCTCTGCCTCTTTTCCCTGTTCAGGCCCCCCACAGGTTGGGTGAGGCCCGCCCACACTGGGGAGGGCAGCCTGCTTTCCTCAGTCTGCCAGTCCAAATGCCAGTCTCATCTGGAAACACCCTCACAGGCACATCTGGAATAATATTTAACCAGATATCTGGGCACCCATCAAGTTGACACATAAAATTAATCATCACAATTATATAGACTCTTACTTCATGAACTCATTTATCAGTTGTAAATAAATCAATGGGTAGAATCATTTCTTGCAAGGAAAAATAAAACCCAGAGAAATAGTATGTATATGATCTTTTTTCCCAATTAACTAGCCATCATATTTTCTTTCACGTAGAGGGCTACTTTTAGTTAAAGTTCCATTGGTCTTTTGAGTGAATAAATTTTACTCTTCATCAACTCGACTTGTAAATTCTTCAGGGTCCTTTCTGTCTCTTTCATAAATAATAAAGATTTTCCTTTTGTAAAATTAGAGATTTTCTTATATCACTCAATTCCTGAAACAAAACTACCCAGGTAGAGCAAAAACACGTGTTTCTGCGATTCTGCCTTGTGAGGCAGCTTATCCTAGCAAACATCTGTCTGGGCCCTACTTTTCAATTTGGCATAGGACCTAGTACAAGGCTTTCCTCAAAGATTCCGGCTTAACTGCCCCACTTCATTACAAGAGGCCTTTTACAGTGATGCTAAAAAGGATGAACTAGCGTGAAAATAGAATTAACCCAGTAACAGGTATACATTAACAAACCTTTCCCCCCAAATTTATCCTTAATATGAATATATTTAGCCTCATCCTAACACATTGTGATTATAGGGCATGCTTTTAAGAAGATTCCAGTCTATGCGCTGTTTTTTTGACTTTCTTTTCCATTTTGAACAGTGGGTGAAGAATGGTGGTTTTAGTTATATTTTAGGGAAGTAGGAAAATGACTTCTGTGTGTATGTAACATAAAATTTGTTACTCAGGATACCATAGGCAGGTAGTGACTCAGGACAGACAAATGGAAGAAATTGCTATTTGCCCTGCATCTAATATAGGTATAAATAGAAAATGGTTTACTTTAAAAGCTGATGTAATCCACTTAACACTTGAATCACAACCTGAAATGAAATGAAAATAGAAGTTCTGCTTTCAGCAGCTGTAATATAATTAACTCTTAGGCTCTGTTTTTACCTCACTACCCAATCAACTTTTTGCGTCTACTAAGGTATGTTTGGGGATGTTTGCAGTTCATGATGTGAAAGACTTGGAGGGGAGGTGAAATGAGTGTATATAATTAGTCTTAAAGAGAGCATATGAGACACATCTGCTCATCTTCTCTTATTTTCTTCACTTGAATATTTCCATCTCCATCTTTATCCAGTGTGGAAGATAAATAATGGGATCAGCGATAGGGAGGGAAACTTTTGTTCCTTCTCTCTCTTTGTGTCTCAGTCTCTGTGTCATAGAAGCTTTCGATTGCCTGATCTTCTCTCTTCATTTGTTTGGGGCAATAGTGTTTATTCACCCCCTCCTCCTTTTGTTTCTGTGTTTTGTATTTTCTGTTCTCTGTCTCTTTTTCCTTTCTTTCCCATCTGTCCTCTTTCTTCCTCTTCTTTTTCCAGGCGATGGTGTGAATTGGAGAATGAGGGTGGTAATAGTGGATGAGCAAGGTGTGTGTCTGAAAGGACTGTGTGCCTTTCCAAGAAGACTACAGCCCAGGTGGAGTCCATCTTGGTGCTGGGAAATAAATGAAAAATGACTGAGGGGATGTCCAGGGGTGAGCCTGGGGTAATACCTCCAGTTTGCCAAAGCCTGCAGGTGATATTTTGGGAGTCATCACATTTCCATATATAAAGTAGGAAAATACAAAAACACTAAAGGTACCGATGGAGAATAAAGGGCCTAAGGTTAGAAAAAGGCATCCGTGGGTTACTGGGACAACAGAAGGGGCTACAGATCTGAGTAGTGGTAGCCAGGTTTGTGTCCAAAAGAACCCGAGGAACCAGCCACACCTCATAGACACAGTGCTGGATCCCAGGACCAGACAAGAGTAACCATTAGCGCAACCTCATCAGAGGCAGCTGAAGGAGCTACACTTTCTGTGATGATGCAGAAGAGACAGGAGGAGGTGAGACCTTCCAGGAGGGAAAGTCAGCTACGAAGGAGTTTTGCATTGTAAGTGGATGGAATATTCACCCCAAAGACCGTTTTACTTTAAATGACACCGCGTTAGTTTTAACTGACAGTTCTAAGGTTTTATCATCCTGTCAGTAAGAATGGAAACACCAGAACACAATAAAGGCGACCATAGGAGGGAAACACCCTCGACTTTTCTGGGTTGTGTACATGTCAGTCCTGACACTGGGAGTGTGTGTGTGTGAAAGAGGGGCATCAGTATGTTAATAGAGGTCAACTGTGCATGGTGGTATTGTTGCATGATTATTATTTTATTATTTCCTCTTTCTATCATTCAACATATATTAAATATTTGTATGCTAAACATGCTTCTTTGTGCTTCGCTTTATTTCCTGATTTCTCTACAGTTAAGCAATTACATGTTTTGCTTTTGTAAAGAGGCAAAGTGATTAAATGCTATTTAAAAAATCCAATTCATATATTGTGGTATTTGAATGACATGTGTTCCATCCTGTTGTAAATCAGGCCTTGGAGTTGGCTTTTCTGTTCCTGAATATATGCTTTTGAGGTTGGTTAATCGTTAATTCCCAGCTTTTCAGGAATCATCTTGTAGAGATTTTATAGAGCTTAATTCCCATGCAAACCTTTTCATTCACAATTTTAGACAGACCATATGTGATTTTATGCAAACCAGCATTCTGTTTTGATCTTCAGAAGTAGCGCAAGTTAGCCAAGTAGGATGATACCCCAGTAACTCAAAGATCACACCCAGAATGGATTAGAAAGCTTGATGTGAAAGTCAAGTCTGGCAGTTGATTCTGTTCTGAGATAATCATCTCTCTATGGGACAGGTATTTTCCATGCCAAATACAATGGGTCATGGACACCCCAGCATGTCTTGTGGCAGCCTGTAAAAGTAACCTTTGCAAGGTACAGGTGGCCCATGCTAGTAAGATATCTCCATTTACTTTCCCACCACTATCAAATACATCTTCTAGTGGCTTTTTGGATTTGTAAATAGTTAATTATGATTTCATATTTTAAAATTCTCATCAAGAAGACCTCAGAAATTAGTTCTATTTCTGGCTTCAATCGCCAGGATCCAGCCTGCCAAGTCACCCAGCCAAAGGCATGGTGGATGGAACATTAAATTCTCTTCTGTTTCTTCAGATTTAGTCAGTGGGCTGCACATTATGTCAGGTGCCTTCGCCCTCAACTCTGCCCTGACTCTTAAGAGAAGCTGACCATCCCCATTACCCCCTCAGATATTGGGGGGAAGAGGAACCTTGCCTTCACCCCCTTCCTGACTCTCCGTTTGAGTTGAGTTTATGTCACAAAAGAGAAATTTGAGTTATTTTATGACATTCCAACTGAGAAATAGTCAAAGAAATAGAGACTATAACTCTAGAAGTACAATCAAATTAAAACACTTGACTTAGATTTACGAACAAGATTTTATTGGCAAAAATTTTTAGTTAGGTAATAATTGAACAGCAGAACCTCTCATTAATTAAATAAATGTGACACCTAGAATAAATGTGCAGTATACTAAAAATGTTCATGCAAATAGTTCCAACAATTGCTCTAAATTACATTATGGAGGAAAAAGATAAATTCTTCCTGATAAAACAGAGATGATGCATTTTATAATATTTTGGAGAGGTCTCATTCTCTGATAAAACTTTGCTTATATTGTGCTTTTTTTTTGATGATAGAAAAGAGAGATTTTGTGATACTCTCTCTCTCCTCTAAATAAATCTCTGACAAAATACATGAAAATGACTGTTTTCACTGACCTCTGAAGTTACTCTTTCTTTGTCATTTCTAAGTGTTCATTGACAGTTCGGAATATCAGTTGCATATTTAATTTTTTTTTCACAAAATAAAATGAACATGCGGTTACACTTGCCTCAGTATTCCCTGAATGCCTGGATAAACCCGTACTAGCCATATTCTGCCTAGGAAGTGATTTTGCTTCTTTGGAGATAATGCTCATTTCTCTACAGTTCTTTAAGAATCAGTTTTTCAATACTTATTCTTGCAAAGAAGGCAAGATGAAGATGCTGGTGGTAATGACGATGATGGAAGTGAGAGTGAGGATGATGAAAGCTAAAAATTATAAGAGTTCTACGTGCCATGCGCTATTCTAAGTGCTTTCTGCGTATGAACGCACCTAGTCCTCACAGTGACCCTATAACCAGGCGCTCTTAATATCTCCATTGTTTTTCAGATGAGAAAATTGAGGCATAAGGGGATGAAGTGACTTGCCTAAGGTCTCTCAGTTTGCCCGTGGAGGAGGCTGGACACTCCGTCTTCTCCAAGTACCTTCCTTTTAATTGGAAGTCACATTTGAGATCATCGTCTATATTAGAAAGTTTTGTAAGGTACAAATACGGCAAGATCGATGGGCTGCTAAACGCAATCTGCTTTTAAAATTACTGTTTTCTGCCACCATTGCCTTATTTTTTTTCACTTAAATGGTGACATCCTACAGATTAGAATGTACCTCACTTAATTTCATGTCTCAGAATGAATCAGTATGTGTTTTTAAGGTTTAGTGTGATTTGAATTTCACACTGAAATGTAGAGAAATAAATATAATTGCTATTCTGAGCACTATGAAAGGGAAAACCCTTAAAAGAATACCATGAACCATGGTCAGAAACAGCTAGCACACTTTTATGTGTCTTGGGAAAATGAGATTTTTCTTAATGGTTCCTGAGATTAAAACTGATTACATGATTCTTGGAGGGTTTGCTGTTTGTCAGAAATTACTGTGTCTGTTCACAAGAAAATGAACTAGTATCTAATGAGAGATTTGTATTTAAGAGTGCTATTCAATTTCTAATTATCCATTTTCAGGTTTAAGGCAGGGGCATAGTTTGGATAAAAGCCAGTGAGAGAAAATGCTGCTTGACAAATGTGTAGGCAATCAAAAGTGTATCTTATGTTGTCTTAGTATTTTCAGGGGGAGAAAAGCATTTTTTGTTTTCTCCTGTAGCATATTTAGGAATGAATTACCGGCATTTTGTGACAGAGGTGCACAAAGCTTCGAAATGCACTCCATTCCTGTGTGTGTTCATTAAACAACGAATGCCTACACAATGTATTAGGCTTAGAGAACATAAAGGTAAAGGACACTGGCCTTTTCTGAAAGAATTCGGTAAAAGAGCCATAAAAATTAAAGATATAATTACATGACAAGGTGATCGTACCGCGCTGAAAATAAAGTACTGAAAGAGCACCGAGTTAGATAACTGACCCAGGCTAGGGTGATAGGAAACCATCTCTAGCAGATGCCATGAGGAGTCCTGAGGATGAGTAGGCCTCAACAGGGCGCAGGGGGCCTTCACTGCAGACACTGCAGACAGGAGGAGTAGCACACGTCATGGCCTGGAGGAATGAGTGGGCATGCCCCGTTTGAGGAACCTCAAGTAGTGGTGGGGGGACCAGGGTAGGAAGCACTGATGACCAGTTGCAAAAGGAGGCTTGAGATTAGACAGGGAATATTCATGGAAGGCTGTGAATATCTACATTGTTTGGGTGAGTTAAGGGCAAGAGTGTTGAATCAATAGTCAGACTGAGCTGAGTTTTAATCCAGAGGTTACTGCATTTCAGCTATGAAACTTTGCTAAAGTGCTTAACTGCTCTGATCTCAGTTTGCTCAGCAGCCGAAAAGGGATGATGGCCTCTTCGTGGAGTTACCACGAGGCTTAAATAAGATAACGTGTGTTAAACAAGAATCTTTTAGAATTTGTTGATTATTTCTGTGATTTTGATTATTGGCCTCTGACTCTTATCCTAGACTACCCATAATATCATAAATAAACAAGGGACCATATCTGCTACTTTTTGTTTTTCTCTCTGCTTCGAAGGGACTTTTGATTCCATGGTCTCATTGTCATTTGGAATTTTGAATAAATTTTGAAGATTGACATTAAATTTGTTGCCCACAGGCAAAACCTCGCCTGGATAACTATTTTTTTTTGCATAGCTGTTGCTTTTTTTTCTTTTTTGATTTGAAATCCTTTAGATGGGACATGTGCATTACATTTCCAGAGTTACACCCTCTTGTCTTACACCGGGCCTCTTCACATATTTTCCTAATCTGCTTGTCCCTTGTACATTCGACCCATGGTATTCAACCCATGATCTAGGTTGATTTCTACTGAAATAGCTCATAACGTGGAAAACTTCCATGCTGCTAAATTTCCAGGTAGCATTTTCTGTCTTTATTTCACTTGATATCTCCTTAGCATTTACCGCTGTTGATAAACTTCTAGAACTCTTTTCTCCTTCTGTCACTGACACTTTTCTGGTTTCCTTTCAGTTTTCCACCCATCTACCCTTTGCCCCCTCCTTTGCCCACCATTTAACTGGTGTAATTTGTTAGTGTTTTGTATGTTGGTCCATTGCTTTTTCGAGTGACCTCATGGCCATGGCTCGACATGTTCAAAATTGGGTACCAGTCTTTCTCTTCAAACTTTCTTCCATGGTAGTACATTATCATGATGAAAGTAGCCATCAGAAGTTCATGCCATCCAGCCCCCAAACTGAAACTACCCTCACACCTACGAGGGATACTTATTTAACAACTGGCACAGAATTCACATTGAATCAGAGCCGACCCTGCCCTTTGCTTTGCAGTTGGAGATCAGCCCTGCTCCTCCCAGTCACCTGTCTGCTTCTCCCTCCTCCCCCACAGCCCCTGTGGTAAGATCCTCATCATTCTCCCCATGGACTAATGCATGCTAAATAGTCTCCCTGTTTCCTTATGGATGAACTCTGAACCTTGATAGGCAGTAGGTCATTCTTTTACTCTGGCCCGTGCACCAAGCTAGCCACATCCCAGGGCTCTGCAGTTTACCATTTAAAATTATTTGCATATCCCTGTGCCCGCCCCATGCCTGTGCCCACACTGCACTCTCAGCCAACAGTACTCTTCCCCCTCAACTCTGTTTACATAACTAACTTCTATTTGTTTTTCAAAATTCAGTGCAAATATATCCATCTCTGAAAGGCCTGTCCTAAATTTCTCTCCTCTTAATCTCCCCAGTCTGGGTTTGGAACCTCCACTTTGCAAATATTTTAAAAGTTTTTGTCTTTAGGGCATATTTTAAATACATACTATGAATGAATGGAATAGCTTGGTATGATGTGTTGTTTGCAATCTGTTAATATATTTTACTGTGGAAGAGACAATCAGATGTAAAAGTCCAGAGGAAGGAAGTATTATAAGTCAACACAAAATCAACATCTACTGACAAAGGAAAAGAAAGGAACAGCTGCATAAACAAACAGCTGCCCAAAGAGAGAAAAAAATTAGTGAGCAACCATGAACAGGAAAAATGGTCCAAAATATTAGAAAAGCAAGTAAATAATATGAGGAAATGAGTTAATCTGCTGGAAAACTGCTGAAACACTTGAACAGAATGTAAATTATAAGGAAAAGTGTTCAAATAAAAGTTACCACGAGAAAAAAATGGCAATAAATACTCTGTAAAATGTGTATTTTTAAAAAGAAATTTATCTTAAGAGAGAAATTAACTTGAATATCTGTGACTTTTTTGTAAACTGTCTTATACTGCACAGAGTACATTATAAATATACTAAAAACTCAAACAAAATCACGCCATAATCCTAATTTATTGTGTTGGAAAGAGTAAACTAGAAATTCACTCATTGTTTTACTTTGCACTGATGTGATTATTAAGAAGCTTGACGTTTTAAAAGGAAAGAAGAAAAGTTTGAAGCTAGCAGAAATTGGTTCTTAAAAGAAGCCATTTCCATAACATAAAAATGCTAGGTGAAAAAAATCCAGATGATGAAGCTTCTGAAATTTATCCAGAAGATGTAGCTAAGATAATAAGTGAAGGTGGTTACACAAAACAACAGCTTTTCAATGTAGAAAAAGAAAAGCAGCCTTCTATTGGAAGAAGATACCATCTAGGACTTTGATTGCTAGAAAGAAGTCAATTCCTGGCTTCAGACTTCAAAGGACAGGCCGACTCCCTTGTCAGAGGTTAATGCAGCTGGTGACTTTAACTTGAAGCCAGTGTTTATTGACCAGTCTGAAAATCCTAGGGTCCTTAAGAATTAATGCTAAATCTGCTCTCTGCCTGTGCTGTATAAAGAATAACAAAGCCTGCTTGACAATGTCTCTTTTTACAACGTGGTTTACTATTAAGATCTACTGCTCAGAAAAGAAAAAAAAATTTCTTTCAAAAGATTGCTGCTCGTTGACAGTGAGCCTGCTCACCCAAAGCTAGGATGGAGATGTACAAGGCTAATGTTGCTGCCATGCCTGGTGACATAACATCCACTCTACAGTCCATGGATCAAGGAATCATTCTGACTTTCAAGTCTTACTATTTAAGAAATACATTTGTAAGGCTGTCACTTCCATAGATGGAGATTCCTCTGATGGTTATGGGCAAAGTCAATTGAAAACCTTCTGGAACGGATTCGCCATTCTAGATGCTATTAAGAACATTCCGTTATTCATGGGAAGAGGTCAAACTATCAATATGAACAGGAGTTTGGAGGACGTTGATTTCAGCCCTTATGGATGACTTGTAGGGGGTTCAAGACTTCAGTGGAGGAAGTAACTGAGATGTGGTGGGAACAGCAGGAGAACTAGAATTAGAAGTGGAGCCTGAAGATGGAACTAAATTGCTGCATCTCATGACAAAACTTTTAGCAGATGAGGAGTTGCTTTTTATGGATGAGCAAAGAAAATGGTTTCTTGACCTGGAAACTAATCCTGGTGACGATGCTGGGAAGATTGTTGAAATGACAACAAAGGACTTAGAATATTACATAAACTTAGTTAGTAAGGCAGTGGCAGGTCTTGAGAGGATTGACTCCAAATTCGAAAGAAATTCTACTGTGCGTAAAACGCTATCCAACAGCATCGCACGCTACTGAGAAATTGTTCATGAAAGGCAGTCAATATGTGTGGCAAATTTCATCGTTGTCTTATTTCAAGGAATTGCTACAGCCAGTCTAGCCTTCGGCAGCCACCACTCTGATCAGTTTGCAGCCAACAACACTGAGACAAGACCCTCCACCAGCAAAAGATTACAACTTGTTGAATGCCCAGATGATAGCATTTTTAGCCATGAAGTATTTTTAAATTAAGGTATGTACTTTTTTAAAGATGTAATGCTATCACATAGTAGACTACAGGATATTGTACACATAGCTTTTATATGCACTGGGAAAACAAAAAATTCATTTGACTCACTTTATTGTGATAATTTGTTTTATTGCGGCTGTTTGGAAGTGAACCTCTAATATTTCTGAGATACACCTGTTATCTCTTTAATGCTTTTGCTCAGGTGTTACGTTGGCATAGTCCCTCTCTGACAGCTTGCTGTAGCTCCGCATACCCCTCCGTGCCATTCCTCCCTGTTACATTTAAATGTATTTTGCCAACCTGGGATTGTATTGTTTAGGGAAACTATGATAACCTTTTTAAAGACTTTATTTAGAGCATTTTTGTTTGCAGCAAAATGGAAAGTACAAAGATTTCCCATATAGCCCTTAGCCCCACACATACATATGCTCTCCCATTATCAATGTCCTCCACCAGCGTGGTATATTCATCATATGTGAGAATTTGAGTTGCTATTACTCCACCTCCTCACAGGTGTTTGGTGTTGTTAGTGTTTGGGATTTTGGCTGTTCTCATAGATGTGTAGTGGTATCTTGTCATTATTTTAATTTGCATTTCTCTGATGATAAGCAATGCAGAGTATCTTTTCATATGCATATTTTCCATCTGGTGAGGTGTCTTTTAAATCTTGGCCCATTTTTTAATTGAGCTGTTTTTTTTTCATATACATGTTGGCCATTTCTTAAATATTTTTATTGACATATAGTTGATATATATTATATTGGTTTCAAGTATACAACACAGTGACTCAACAGTTACACACATATTTTTAAATCCTCACCTTAACTAGCGTAGCTACTATCTGTCAACATAGAAAGATGCTATAGAACCATTGACTATATTCTCCATGTTGCACTTGCATCCCTGAGACCAACTTATGTTATGATTGAGATTTTTTTTTGGTATCCTTAATCTACAATTACATGTGCAATATTATGGTTATTAAACTATTCCCTTCATCAGGTCCCCCCCACCAACCCCATTACAGTCACTGTCCATCAGCGTAGTGAGATGCTATAGAATCACTACTTGTCTTCTCTGAGTTGTACAGCCCTCCCCATGCCCCCGACAACATTACTTCTGCTAGTCGTAATGCCCCTTTTTCCCCCTTGTCCCTCCCTTCCCACCCATCCTCCTCAGTTCCTTTCCCTTTGGTAACTATTAGTCCGTTCTTGGGTTCTGTGAGTCTGCTGCTGTTTTGTTCCTTCAGTTTTTTTCTTTGTTCTTATACTCTACATATGAGTGAAATCATTTGATACTTGTCTTTTTCTACTTGGAGCTGTTTGTTTTTTTATTGTTGAATTTAAAGTGTTCTTTGTATATTTTGGAGAACAGTTCTTCATCATCTGTGTCTTTTGCATATATTTTCTCCCAGGTTCTGGCTTGTCTTCTCATTCTCTTGATACTGTCTTTCACAGAGCAAAAGTTTTGAATTTTAATGAAGCCCAGCATATTATATCTTTCACAGATATTGTTATCTAAAAAGTTAACTTATCTAAAATGTGGTCACTATAGCCAAGGTCATCTAGGTTTTTTCTTATGTTATCTTCTGGAAGTTTTATAGTTTTTCCTTTTACATTTAATTCTGTGATCCATTTTCAGTTAAATTTTGTGTTGGGTGTAAAATCTGTGTCTATATTCATTTCTTTGAATGAAAAGACATTTTGTTGAAAAGACAATCTTTGCTCCATTGTATTGCCTTTGCTCCCTTGTCAAAAATTAGCTGACTATATTTTGTGGGTCTGTTCCTCGGCTCTCTATTCTGCTCCTTTGATCTATTTGTCTATTCTAGTCTTTTGCTAATACCATACAGTTTTGACTACTGTAGCTTTATCGTAAGTCTTGAAATTGAGAAATTGAGTAGTGTCAGCGCTCTTTGTTCTCCTTCAATATGGTGTTGACTGTTCCAGATGTTTTGCCTCTCATAACTTGTAGAACCAATTTGTTGATATCCACAAAATAACTTCCTCCCCTTTTGATTGGGATTGCAGTGATTCGATAGATCACATTAAGAAGAACTGACATCTTGACAATATTTAGTTTTCCTACCCAGGAACATGTAATATCTCTCAAGTAACATCTCATTTATTTAGTTCCTTTATTTTGTTCGTCAGAGTTCTTTAGTTTTCCTAACATAGATCTTGTACATATCTTGTTAATTGAATTTACGCTGAAGTACCTCATTTTTGGAGGTGCTGATGTAAATGCTATTGTGTTTTTTTCTTTCAAATTCCACATATTCATTGCTGATACATAGAAAAACAATAGACTTCTGTGGATTAACCTTGTATCCTACATTCTTGCTTAGTTGTTTATTAGCTCCAGGAATTTTTTTTTTAATCAGTTGTTCTGGTTTCCTCCATAGATGGTTGTGTCATCTGCAAAGACAGTTTTATTTATTTCTTCCCAATCTGTATACCTTTTATTTCCTTTTCTTGTCTAATTGTATTAGCAGGGACGTCCAGTATAATGTTGCAAAGTGAAAGTGAAAGGGGACATCCTTGACTTGTTTCTGATCTTAGTGGAAAGCTTTAAATTTCTCGCCATAAAGTATGATGTTAGGGTTAGGTTTTTTGTAGATATTCTTTATCAAGGTAAAGTTCTTCCATTCCTGACTTAGCTGTGGATTTTAAAAAGTTGATATTGTGTAAGTTTCTAGTGGTTCCAATAAATTATTTTCCAATTGATTCTCTTACATATGTATATATCATTTGTAAATATTGACAGATTTCCCCTCCTAAACATATTTGAAATGCATTTTTAAAAAACGTTTCCAGTGCAGGTGTGTAAGTATATCTTTGTTTTGTTGACTTCTCATTTTATTATATTTTTGATCAGATGATATGGCCTATATGATGACAATTGTTTTAATGAATTTTTACATATATCAAATTTTCTTTTGTGACATAAAGAGTGGTCATTTTTAGAAATTTTCTATTTATGTTTAAATGTAATGGACATTTTAAATTGAAAACTCACTATGACTGTGGGTTTGTGAATACTTACCCGAATTTTAATCAGTGTTTGCTGTATGTATCTTGAAACTCTGTTAGATGCATAAAGTTTCCTATTACAAAATTTATACTGACCAGTATAAATATAAATTGCTTTATCTTTTTATGACTTAAAATTTTAATTTCCATTTTTACCAAAATAACACATGCAAATAGTTTTAAAAATCAAGTAGTATGGCAAAACTTAAAATGGGAAAGAAGCAATCTCCTCTCTCACATTCCAAGTAATGTTTCAAGATTTGCAACTTCTGTAGCTGATTTTTCTCTTGTTACATTTCAAAACAGAATGCTTGATTACAGTTTTAAACTTTCCAATTTTTCTGCAGATTTCTTATGGAAAAATAGAGGTTTATCTTTCCTAAAGGGCTCCCCACAGCCCCCCACCACACAGCTATGTTTCCTGACCTCTCAACCCAGATATATCACCATCGCATCATGGTCCGTGCTCACATCAGTGTCTGCATAAGCGATGCCCGTCTGAGACAAAAGGGGTATTACGAGTATTAACATCCTTCTCGACTTTTAATTTTTCCCTAGAGCAAATCAAGGTTTTCCATGCGACAGTCATTCATTCCAGACTCCCATCAGAACTGCCAACATGTCAGTCTATCAGGGCTCTTCGTTGTTGCTGACACATTCTTTCAGGAACTTTCTCTCACCAGAATCTGGTTGGTGGGTTTCTGGGCCTACTGGGTAGCTGTTTTCCTGAAGCTTTCCTTTCCCAGAATCTGTCTGTTAACTTTTTTAATTGACAGGGGCTCTTTCTTATAATCTAAATGTTCTTTTTCTTTTATAGTGACTACTATAGGCAAGACTTTTCTTAAGAGTCTACTTCATGGATGCCATAACTGTTACTATTTCCAAACAAATTATAGAGTTCTCTTCTGCTTCTCGGATGATCCTGGTTTGCTTAAAGTTCATTTTTTTCTTCCACTCTGTTCTCTGAGTCTCATTTTGAAGGCTTTCCTTCAGTGTCTGCTGATCTGGGCTATCTGTTCTTCTTTGGCAATGGGAAGCCCTGTGCAGTCTGGACCTCTCACAGGTAGACTTCACTCTTGGTTGAGAAGGTAGCCAGGTAGCTTTCTCTTGGGTGACTCCCCATTGCCATTATCTGTATGTCTTTTCTCTTGGGCCAGTCAGTGTCAGTATTCTACTTTGGAACTATAAGCTTGGCTGCCCATACAGCATCAGTTGAAAAAGTCCCTGGTTTTCTCTGGGCTGGGCTAGCTCTGGGCGCACAGCCACTATTCCTCCCTAGGGGCTGACATCCCCTTCCCGCTACACAGGGTGATAATTGGCTAGTGCAGGCTTTTGGGTGCAGTCCACCTAGTTGTCCCTACTGCCCCATAATCTGAACAATAACCTGGTGGATTGCTCTAAGACAACCACCTTCTCCAGTATCTCCTGCCTTTAGGTAAAAGGACACTGTCACCTATTAGAGCAATGCTCGGCAGGTTAGTTGATGCTCTGGTTTCCTTCCATAAGCTCCCTGCTTTTCAGAGGTAGCTCAGATTTAGGGACTCACTGGGGGTTTTAATTCTTCATGTTTTTCAGGGTGGATGTAGATTTTTAAAAACATCTTTTCTCTCATTTCTGAAATGTGCTATAGGAGAGGAGAGCCGGACCCTCACCTTTCCTGATTCTATCTAGTTAGCCTCTTGACCAATCTGAAGCTGAACATTTTAACACTTTTTATTAATTGCAATTTCTTTTAGATTAGTTGTATTTTTGCCCATCTTCGTGTCAATATATCTGTATTTAGGCTCTAATGTTATCAACATTAGCCTTCTATTTGTCATATTTGCTGAAAATATTTTTCAGTCATTCCCTTTATTTTAGTTATCTTATTTTTCATGGTAATGAAATTTCACATCTTGACATAATCAATTTTGTCAATATTTTCCTCTGTGGAAAGAGATTTGCAAATGTCTGATAAATTCACAATTATTTTCTTTAGTTTTTCTTGTACTGTAGACTTTAAATATTTATTTTACTTATCTTGAAATTATTTTACAATTTCCTTATCAAGTATGAATCTATTTCCCCTCAAATTTCCAGATTAAGTAATTATCTTGATATTATTATATTTAAAAATTTTATCAACTCTTTATTATCATATATGAAGTTCATTTGTAAAATGTGTTCTGTTTAGTGCTTTCTGCTCTTTCTGTTGATAAGTATCTTCTGTTTCATGCCCATATTCATTATATATTAATCATTTCTATTTTTAATAATTGATCCAACTCTATTTTTCTTTTTTTTCAATTATCATTTAATGGTTTTCTGTTCATACAGTACATGAGTTAGGTTATAAAAATTAAAAGAGATAAGACTTTACCTTTGTCTTCAAGGAGTGCATAGCATTGTAAGGTATGATCAGTTCATACTGAAGCGTTCTAAGAAGACTCCTTTGAGGGCTCAAGTTGGAAGGAAGGAATAAGCTGAAGAAGGAAAAACTTAAGCTGAGTCTTGATATATAGGCAGAACTCCACCAAAGCAATGAATTGATGAGCCAAAAGGAACCTATAAATGCAAAAAGATGTGGACAGGTGCACATAAAGGGATGGCTGGAGCATAGGTGAGGGCAGAGAGAGTAGCCAAGTGTGAGGCCGGAGAGAGAAGTTAGAACACCACTCTTTCATAATTCTAGTTGAATTTTGTAATGATTTAGTAAAATTCAAAATCACCCCTATTAAGCTCTTGATCACAGTAACATTAAATATGTCAAGTATGCCATAAATAAGTATTGAATTGAATCAAACGTTTAAACAGTCATTTATTGAAGAACAGGGTAGGTAAAAATGTGACATGGGCTAGTTCTTTAACTGTGTCAATAAAATTAACACTGTAGTAAATTCAAGATGTGTGTTCCTTTTCAAAGTTAAAACTCAAGGAAGGAAGGCTACCCTCATGAGGAATAATCAGCCAGCTTTAAGACAGGGAACATAAAATCAATTTCCCTGATTTTATTGGCTCTGTAATTCTCATTAGTATGTAGTCTGCTACAAAAGTAGGGATAAATTCCACTGGCCAGCAGAGCCCTCTGAATAAGAGCCATTCTGCACAGCAGTAAGGAAGGAATGAATGAAAGCAGGAAAGGGAACGAGTAGAAGTGTACTAACTGCTTTAGAATGTTGGTGGTGAAATGAGAAACTAGAATGTAGCTCTGGGAACAGTATAGGTATATGAAGAATTTTCTCTTAAGTTCTAACCATGTTAAAAGGGAATAATTAGGTAGAAATGGAAAGATTAAATGTCTTAAAGAGGGGAGACCCACTTTGAATATGAGTTCTTTAGAAAGTGAAGAAGCTTGTTTTAAGACACGTAGGGAAAGGGGGCACTTCTTCCTCTTAGAATTGCAACAAGGATAAAATTAGAAGATGTAAAGAAAGAGATGTCGAGGGACAGATGCAGAAAGCTGGACAACTTACATCGATGGCTTTAATTTTCTAAATCAGTATAACCCCTGGACACCTGCATCAGAATTGCCAGGGAGTGCTGGATAAAAATTCAGCAACCTAGTTCACTCTCATTAGAACCCAGGAAGCTGTGATATCACATGATTCTAACCAGAGTTTTGAGAACTGCAGTTTAAAGGAAGGGGGAGGCTATCTGTAGGGTGGGTCTGCCTGATTGAGAAAGCATTAGTGTAATAGGAAGAGAGCAGAAAATATGGGTAGGCAATGGAGAAAGTAAAAGAATTACCAAGCAGAGCCTTTTGAAATTGGGAAGCAGGGATTTGTATTGGTTATTTAACCATAACCATAACCATAACCATAACCATAACCATAACCATATGTGCTTCTATGGCTTCTTCTAAGGTAAAGTGATTCTACTAAAACCCTGTCACCACTTTTCTATGTGTTAGAGCCCAGAGAGAAATGCTACAGCACAGCAGGGCTGCTGAGTCAAAAACATGAAGAAAACTTGAGCAATTTCCCTTCTTTGGGTCATGAGAAACACACTTTTCTTGGCAGGTGGAGTTAATAACACTGATTGCTACATAAAATCCTGTAGATTTGCTGATTCAGAATTTTAGTTTCACATATTTATAACGAGCCCACCAACAGGTCAGGCTCAGTTCCATCCCCAGATGCTGCTGTTCTCCCGGCTCGCAACCTGGTCTCCAGGCTGCCAGCATGATCTTTCCCCGGATCACAAGAGTTACCTTTTTTGACACAGATCAACAAGTAAACCAATGAAGACATATTTATAACCAAACAGTAGGTAAGGTTCCCTGTCACCACAGAGTGAAGTCAAAACAAATTAGAGACACACAAAGGTTTTTGCCACAGGCCTGGTCTTCCACCCCTTCCTCTACTGTTCCTCGCACGTCCCAGGGACCCTGCATCCTCACGAGTGTTTCAGTCCACTGTGCACTTGCCTGGACCCCGAGTGCCCCTTCTAGTTAAGTTGCTGTTTTTCCTGTTGTTTTCCAAAGAAGGTGTAGTTCAGTGTCATTCATCCCCTCTCTGTAACTTTCTTGGGCCCTACTTCTTCTCCCAAGGCAAAATTCATTATTTTTTCATCTGGATTCCATAGTACTTACACAAATATCAACTGCTGAATTTAGAACATTATGTTGTACTCATTTATGGTTCTGTCTGTACAACTGGACTTGAATTTCTTGAAATTGGGTCATTACATTTTTAATTCCCCAGTGCCTGACATACAGGATGTATACCATCAATTTTAGTTGAATACATTGGAACCAGAGATCCTCAGCATAACCCAAACTAAAATAACAGGGAAGTAGAGTTCTTTGGAGCAGGCAATATGAGCAACTCTCAGCATCATTTTGTAATAATAATAAGTCTTTCTTTTTCCATCCAATAGTTATTATATACCATTGGATTAATCTGAATACTTACTGAATCATAGAGTGTCAATGGGAAGAAGTATCTTAGAAGTGGTTCCTTTGATTTGCAGATGAGGAAACCAGTCTTATGTCAGGCCACCCAAGTAGCTTTTATCAAAATCCCATAAACCAACCAACAGCCTTTGTGAATTCAAGAGTATTAAGCCTTTGTATATTCCAAGAAAATAAATTCTGAAAGAAAACACAATGCACAATGCATTTTAGTTCAGAGGGATTCCATTAAGTGTTCTTGACCTGAGTTTAAGATGCTGAAGGAGGGGGAAAGCCAGGCTACTTGATGAGAGATAATGGGTAAGTTCAAGAAGGACATTAAAGAGAAGTGAAGTGTTTTTGTTTTTTGCTGAAATGATGTGAGCTATCAGGGTCATCAGAAGAACAGTAGAGTGGGTTTTGATGAGTTATCTTTTCTCCAGGTTTAATTGAGCCTCTTATCCTGTTTAATAGGTTTCAGAACCTGCTGTGGTCCAGAAAGACATTTGTGGACAACATGAAAATCTATAACCACAGTTACATCTACATGCCCGCCTTTTCTATGAAGACAGGAACAGAACCATCCCTCCGAGTTTATTATACACTGTCAGATGTCGGTGCCAATCAAACAGTCCTCTTTGCCAACCCCAACTTTCTGCGTAGCATCGGAAAGTTCTGGAAAAGTAGGGGAATCCATGCCAAGCGCCTGTCCACAGGACTCTTCCTGGTGAGTGCGGCCCTGGGCCTCTGTGAAGAGGTGTCCATCTATGGCTTCTGGCCCTTCTCTGTGAATATGCATGAGCAGCCCCTCAGCCACCATTACTATGATAACGTCTTGCCCTTTTCTGGCTTCCATGCCATGCCAGAGGAATTCCTCCAGCTCTGGTATCTTCATAAAATTGGTGCCCTGAGAATGCAGCTAGACCCGTGTGAGGACACCTCACTCCAGCCCACTTCCTAGGGACCATGGAGAAAGAAAGAACTGAGCCGTGGCATTTTTGTTAGGTTTTCTACATGACTCCAAAAGGAAATGGTCAAGTCATTTCATGAATTTGCATGGACCACTTGGAAAACAAAAACAATAAAAACCCAAGGAGAACTCTACTTTTAATGTTAGCTTGGAGGACAAATAAGAAATGAACATCTTGTGAAATATTTTATAGCACATGGTGGATTTGCAACGAGTAACATACTGATAAAGTGACATTGGCAAAGCACATTGACATGGTTTAAATCTAGAAGGTACAGTTCACGGACAAGTTGGACCTCTGTTGTAAGCTGAGGAATTAATCAAGGTGGAAAAAACGAAATACCGGGGCCAAAGTGTTATTGATTATCAATACAAACTGGCTTCATAAAAAAAAACCTGTCATTTTAAGACTGACATTAGAACCATAGGGTTTTCAAAATTATTATCTATTTTTGCCCTATGTAGGGGCAGTGAGTTGGGTGATGGGTAGATTTAAAAAATCCCTTACTGAATAATAAGGATACAAAACACTACCAATTGATTATTGTGTTTTGTTAAACCAAGTCTATGTTAACTATAGTCCCCCTTTATTTAAAAAATGTTAAATAAGCATTGCTTCCTCCCCTTTCATCAAGTCTACTTAGACAATGTGAAGTATTGTTGAATTTAGACTGTGTTGATTCATAGTCTAGATTACATGAGCCACTTTCCTTCCTCCTCAGAATTTCGGGCATAAACTGAATTTTAGGTCTGCATTATGTAAGACTATTTGCATCATTATTATTACTTTGGTGCAAAAAACCTACAAATGTGAGTGCATTATTCATTTACAAATTAGCCTAACTGTCTTCATAATTTAATGTTCAGAGATGAAGTAAAGCACAGCGAAGTAAAGTTTAGGTTCTGGATGACAGACTGGAAGATACATCCTCTTTCTATCTACCAAGGTATATTCACTCCAAGATAAAGCATATGCATGCGTACCTACAAGCATGCATATGCTCATGCACACACCCATACACATGTGTACACACAGTTAAACAAAGCTCATTCCCGCAACTCGGAAAGCCGAATCCACATGTCCTGGCATGGCAAAGATCTACAACCTGTGTTGGAGAGTTTCAAATGCGCTACCTGCTACAGCCTGGTACAAGACAGCCAGCTCATTGGTGGCTGCTCACAATGCTCAAACCAGCATGAGATGCAAACTTCACCCCCATATGCTTACCCAAAATGAGAATTGTTTTATTTATTTTAACTCTCCCCAACATCTCACGAAGGGACCTGTGTTGAGCATGGTCACACAAGTAAAGGGATGTGAATCACTAGGCATTCTCTTGATAGCAGGTAAGACTATTTAGAAAGCTTGTTACATCAGCTTTGACATGCTGCAAACAAACTCTACCGGCAAGATTACAAGCAGCGAAATACGTTATATTATATATAAGAGAAACGTGAACGAAGCTTTTCATTGTCTTTTTGCTTTGGAATGCCTTACTCTAAAAGATGACCCTAGAAATCACTAAGTGTGATGAGAATGTGGGTAAGCAATGCCAACAAGTTCTGCTCCATGTGTAATGGTAGAAACTTGGTATACCGTATTTAAACAGGTGGCAGTTTTTGGTATATTAACTTCAAAGATAGAGACAGCAAAGCACTGGGAGAGTTCACCATTGTAAACAGGGCAGTTTCTAAATAACATTGAGCATTAAAATTATTATAGAAATTAACAGTTGAAATATGACTGGTTGACATGACACAGATTATACTGGTACTTAGAAAGTTAAGAATTTGAGACGATCAATTCTGTGCAAAGCTGATTTGCTATTTCAATCTTAAATGGCAGCAGGAATGGAATGAGAATGTACTGTGAGCTGTGCTGCATATTCGCTATATGTGCAACCCTGAATGTATTTCCTCTACAGTGATTATTTAATGGTTACATTAAAAAGGAATACATTTTTACCTACACACTTCATCAAAAATGTGAAGGGCTAAGGAAAAACACATATAAACATTAGTAAAATATGTGTAACTTGTTAAATTTGTTAAAAATGTTAACTTATAATCTCCATAAGCCCTTGCATCAGAGTTCCAGTGAAAATTTGGTCTGGGAATTTTACATGTTCTTAGGATGTACATTTTACATTCTTTTTAGGATCCTGGGATAGATTTATGCAATTGGTTTGTGCAATGTTTAGTCTATAAATTTGTGGCTTCTGAAAGGCAAAACAGAAATGGCCCAAACTGATACATTCAATGAATTAGAACACTGCTTCTCAACATAGAGTTGGGGGGAATTCTCCTGTCTGACAACATTTGGTGATGTGTGGAGACATTCTTGATTGTCATGATTTGGAGTGGACAGAGGCCAGGGATTCTGCTAAACAGTATACAGGGCACAGGTCAGGCCCCCACAGCAAAGACTTACCCAGGCTAAAATGTCAGTAGTGCCAAGATGGAGAATCCCTGGATTAGACCAAAATGATGTTTAGATTGTTCCATATTATCTTTAGTTAAGGACACATGTTCCCGCTCATGTCATTCAAAGTATGACTACAATTTAATGATTGTTTTCTTAGAGTAGATTACAGCTGACATTTTTTTATAGTAACAACTCATATACCCATACGTACTCCCTTTCTGTGATTAGATAGATGTATCTAAGCCTAGGAGTAGGAGTGGGTTTGCTTATGTGTGTGTGTGTGCGTGTGTGTGTGTAGCATAAAGTTTTGCATATGTATCCTTATTGAAATACATGTGTTTTTAACGAGGTTCTCTCTAGAATTATCTTACAGAGTACTCTGGAATACTCTATTACTATTAAGGAGTTGAATTCTTAACACTTACTGTTCTATTTTGTTTATCTGAAGTTTAGACCCTTTAGAATCAGGCCCCATATTTTGCCATCTTTGGTGAATTACATTTTAATATTGCTGACCCTTAAGATTAGTTCAGAAGACATTCAGGCTATGGTAGACACATTCAACTAAAAAATATTTCCACACTTGCAGTGCATCTGTCAAGAGAGCAAGCACATCACCCTCTAACATCAGCCTAATTTTTAAATCATTTTTTGGTGGCAAAAATTAGGTTGCTCCCTGGGGGCAAAAGAGGAGGGGGTGAAGAAACTAAAAATGAGTATCTGGTGCAAGTTTTTTTATTAGCTCCACTTTGAGAATTTCATTGCTGCCAAGGATGGTGAACAAGGATGTCCTCTGTTTAATTTTAACTATACTTCGGTAAAATTAAGCTGGGTGAAGGATGAAGTCATTCCATAAGAAAGAAAAGTAATTTTTAAATGAAAGAGTTTTGTATGGAAGAGGACACTGGATATATATCCTTTATAGAAAGCATCTGACCAACAGCATATATAATGCTGTGCATCTCAGCTGCAATTAACACAGGAAGTTAAGGAGTGCTCCCTGGATTTGCTTCTGTATTGTTCATTTTTTAGCTATTTAAACAAGGTTAAATGATGCAAAATGATTCAAATGATCTAAGATGGCAGATGTTCAGACAATACTGTGGGTTTGGCTTTGTGATGTGTATGCCCTTCTTGTAGCTAAAAACTTTGTTTAGGTTAAATATAACGTGCCTAAGTCAATGGGCAGCATGCCTAAAAAATCCACATGGAAAGTAGCAAGAGATCCCAGGATTCTGAATTTGCCAAAATATTCTTAGATTATTCAAAAGCTTTACAAGAGTGTAATAGATGGTTCCAGGTGGAAACAATATCAAAAACATTTCTTCTTATCAGCAACTATGATAGTTTTGTATTCTTGTTATATTTCTTTTTTTGGAAAAAGCCATCTGTAGTTTTCATTTCTGTTTAAAAACTTTGATTTTGTGAAATTTAATTGACAGATCTTTGTCAGGAGAGACCTAAGAGGAAAAAATTACACAGTCCACTCAAAACTTTAAGAATTCTTATTGTGCTGTATAAACTTTCTCACCTCTGCTCTGTTTTTAGAGTTGCAAAGATCACGATCTTTAAGAACTTTTGTAGGAACTTGAGGAAAAGTATATAGAGGAATGGGGCCTGAGAGTAA
>JAVSCE010015503.1:0-26963 GCA_032199065.1 Smutsia gigantea
AGAGACTCTTGACGGTGGGATACAATACACCCAGATTCCTATAGATGAAAGAGAACTCTTTGTTGCTTATGTTACCCCAAATCAAAGAAGTCTGTCATACAAGGCCACACAAACCATTGTGCCCAGGAACAAGGTAATGGCAAGCTGGAGCAGTATGGAGCAATTTATGTATAGCAACCAGGATGACGTCTGGCCACATTCCCCAGGCTCGCTGGGGATAAGGTAACTTGAATAATTTTCTGATCTCTGGGGCACAGGGGCTGTCCCTATGGGTCTACTACTTGGTCATGGAGTGTGGGAGCAAAATAAGGGGGGTGGTTGAGATATATGCTTAGCAGCCTCCAAAAATGGGGCACCAGTAAGACAGAGAGGTGGGTATGTGTATAATGGCCCAGAGAGTTAGATTTTAATAAGGGTTCTAATTGAGTTGGAGTCTTAGCAAACTGCCCACAAAGGAGAATTGAGAAATTTTTTCCATGATTTCACAACAGAGTTAAGAAGCATGTGTGAAATGTTGTATTACAGATTTGATACTTTTCTGAGTATTAACTATGTGCCAGGTACTAGGCTATGAACATTATATATATGATCTAATTTGAATCCACTCAGTAAATTTATGGAGCCACTGGATTTTTGGGTGGTGTTTTTACATACTATTATTAACCAGAAGAATATGAATTTCTCTTTTTCTACTCTGTTTGGGATACATTAGGCTTCTTGAATGAACATGTGTTCTGGGAATATTTTAGCTACCGCTCTCTAATTATTTTCCATATTCCATTTTCTTCTCCCATTCTCCTGGCATTCCAATTAAATATAGCATAGATCTCATTCTTTACTCTGTGAATATTACCCTATTACCTGTGTTTTCTAGTTTTTCTTACCTAAATTCTACACTTTGGACAATTTCTCTGACCTATGTTCTACTTTAACACTTCCCTCCACAGTTTTATACAATCCTCTGCTAAACTTGATCATTAATTTTAGTCATTATAGTATTCAATTATCAAATTCCTGCATGATTCTTTTTCAAGTATTTTTATGACCCCTTTTGTAATTTCCACTGTCACAATTTTAAATCTTGGATTATATTTATTTAAACAGAGCAAGTGGAATTGGTTTATAATCTGTACTTCACTGTTCTGGTGCCTCAAATTTTATGGGTCTCTATCAATTATCTCTAGAACGATAAACCAGCTCTGTGGATGTGTAGCATGCACAGTTGCACAGGGCTTTGTGTTTAGAAGAGCCTCACACTTGGTCTAGTGCTCTACTGTTGCCATTCTGAAATTCATTATAATTTCTGAAGACGTACCACATTTTCATTTTGCAGTGGGTCCTCCAAATTATATAGCTTTCCTGTCTATTTTCTGTTTTTCCAAAGTGCCTTGTTTGTGTGCTTGCTTTTATTTGATTTTATGTTGTAAGTTATATTTAAAATATATATATTGATAGAAATTTTGAGTCTTAGGATGACTGCATTTTCCTCTAGAAATAATTTCCATTTGCTTTTCCCACCCTACAAACAGTGTTACTGATCCAGAGCATCTTGATCATACCCAGATGGAGAAAAAGATTTCATGAGGGATTATTGACTTCCAGTTTGCCTTTACCACGTATTTACAGACCTCTGGGGTAGCTGACTGAAGTATAAGTTTGTCTTAAGGTCCAATATTTCGGTAAACCTTAGGCTTTGATTGATGTTCCTAGTTTTGTAATGCCACCAAAAACATAATTCACTTTGGAGCTTAATTTTTTTCAAGATTATAAAATATCCTCAGGGAAAAAGTACTTTTGAGTGTTAGATTTAACATCATGGTACCTATTTGGCCCAATAATTCCTCACTATTTGTAAGCTCTATATTACCTCTGAGTGTATTTTGCAATAAATTCCATTAAATTTATTTAGTTGACCTCAATAAAAGAGTTCAGTCTGAATTTACAAATTCCTAATTACAAGAAGCAGACTTTACATTCTATTTTTAAATCAAATGATTATATTTTCCACTTATTTTTTTTCCTTTCAAGTTTGGCTAAGTTCTATCATTATTTACTTTTTAACTATATTAGGGAATAATGGACAAAATGATTATATATATTTAAAGTGTACAATGTAATGTACTTTGGTTCTTTTTTTAATTTAATTTTATCAAATGTACATCACAGTGGTACAATGGTACCCATCACCCTCCCCCCAACCCTCATCCACACCCCTCCCCCGTGGTAACCACTATTTACTTCTCAGTGCCTATGAGTCTACTGCTGTTTTGTTCCTTCTGTTTTGCTTTGTTTTTGTAGACCACAAATAAGTGAAATCATACTGTATTTGTCTTTCTCCACCTGGCTTCTTTCAATGAGCATAATACCCTCTAGATCCATCCATGTTGTTGCAAATTGCAGGATTTCTTTTCTTTTTATGAATGAAAAATATTCCACTGTGTATATGTCCCACATCTTCTTTATCCATTCAACTATTGTTGGACACTTAGGTTTCTTCCATATCTTGGCTACTGAAACAGTGTGGTAATAAACACAGGGTTTCATATATCTTTTTGAATCAGGGATCTTGTTTTCTTCAGGTAAACTCCTAGGAGTGGAATTACTGGGACAAATGGTATTTCTATTTTTAGTTTTTTGAGGAACCTGCATACTGCTTTCCTCAGTGGTTGCACCAATTTTCAGTCCCATCAACAGTGTAGGAGGGTTCCTATATCTCTGCACCATCATCAGCTTTGTCATTTCTTCTCTTTTGGATAGTGGCCATTCTAACTTGTATGAGGTGATATGTCATTGTGATTTTAATTAGCATTTCCCTGATGATTAGCAATGCAGAGCACCTTTTCATGTCAGGTTATTTGTTTTTGGGGTGTTGAGACATATGAGTTCTTTACATATTTTGAATGTTAACCCCATGTCAGATGACTCATTTATGAATATATTCTCTCATACTGTAGGATGCCTTTTTGTTCTGCTGATGGTGTCATTTGCTGTACAGATGTTTAGTTTGATGTAGTCCCAGCTGTTCATTTTTTATTTTGTTTTCCTTGTCCGAGGAGATATGTTCAGGAAAAAGTAGCTCATGTTTATATTCAAGAGATTTCTGCCCATGTTTCCTTCTAAGATTTTATGGTTTCATGACTTAACATTCAGGTCTTTGATCCATTTCAAGTTTACCTTTGTGAATGGAGTTAGACAATCCAGTTTCATTCTCTTACATGTAACTGTCCAGTTTTGCCAACATCAGTTGTTGAAGAGGCTATCTTTCCCCATTTTATATTCATGGCTCCTTTATTGAATATTAATTAACCATAGATGTGTGGGTTTATATCTGGGTGCTCAATTCTGTTCCACTGAGTTTTGGGTCTGGTCTTGTGCAAGAACCAAGTTGTTTTGATTTCTGTAGTTTTGTAGTAGAGCTTGAAATCAGGGAGCATAATCCCCCCAGCTTTGTTCTTTCTCAGGATTGATTTGGCTATCTGGTGTCTTTTGTGGTTCCATATGAAGTTTTGAACTATTTTTTCTAGCTTGTTGAAGAATGCTGTGGGTATTTTGACAGAGATTGCATTGAATCTGTAAGTTGCTTTGGGTAGAATGGCCATTTTGACAATATTAATTTTTCCTATCCATAAATATGGAATGTATTTCCATTTACTGGTGTCTTCTTTGATTTCTTTCATGAGCATTTTGCAGTTTTTAGAGTATAGGTCTTTCACCTCCTTGGTTAGGTTTATTCCTAGGTATTTTATTATTTTTGATGCAAATGTCAATAGAGTTGTTTTCCTGATTTCTCTTTCGGCTAGTTTGTTGTCAGTATATAGGAATAAAACAGATTTCTGTGTATTAATTTTGTATCCTGCAACTTTGCTGAATTCAGTCATTAGTTCTAGTATTTTGGTGGAGCCTTTAGGGTTTTCTATGTAAATTATCATTTCATCTGCAAATAGTGAGAGTTTAACTTCTTCCTTACCAATTTGGATGCCTTTTATCTCTTTGTGTTGTCTGATTTCTATGGCTAGGACCTCCAATACTATGTTGAATAAAAGTGGTGAGAGTGGGAATCCTTGTCTTGTTCTCAATCTTAGAGGAAAAGTTTTCAAATTTTTGCTATTAAGTATGATGCTGGCTATGCATTTGTTTTATATGGCTCTTATTATGTTGAGGTACATACCCTCTATACCCATTTTGCTAAAGAGTTTTTATCATGAATATGTTGAATTTTGTCAAACACTTTTTCAAAATCTACTGAGATTACCATGTGGTTTTTATCCTTGCTTTTGTCAATGTGTTGTATGATATTGATGGATTTATGAATATTGTACCATCCTTGCATCCCTGGAATAAATCCCACATGATCACGATGGATGATTTTTTTGATGTATTTTTGGATATCGTTTGCTAATGTTTTGTTGAAGATTTTTTGAATCTATGTTTATCATGGATATTTGTCTGTAATTTTCTTTTTTTTGTGTTGTCTTTTTCTTGTTTGGGTATTAGAGTGATGCTGACCTCATAGAATGAGTTTGGAAGTGTTCCCTCCTTTTTTACTTTTTAAATGCTTTAAGAAGGATTGGTACTAGCTCAATGTACCCATAGTACAATGTAATGTACTTTGACATACCTATACATTGTGGAATAGTTGCCAAGATCAAAATAATTAACACATCCATCACCTTACGTAGTTAACTCATTGTTTTTTTCTGATGAGAAGGCCAAAGATCTACTCTCAGCAACTTGCAAGTGTACAGTACAGTATTATTAGCTATAGTCACCTTGTTGTACATTAGATCCTCAGACCCTATTCTTCTTATAACAAATAGAGTGAAAACCTTTGACCTACATTACACCATTTCCCTCTCCATCCTGGCAAACCACCATTCTATTCTTTGTTTCTATGAAACTGCCTTTTTTCTTTAGATTCCACATATATATGATACCTTGAGTACTAGCCATTGTCTGACTTATTTCACTTAGCATAATGTCCTCTTAGTTCATCCATGTTTTGGCAAATGGCAGGATTTTCTTTATTATGGTTGAATAATAGGTCTCTATATATATCACATTTCCTTTCCCAATTTCTCTTTTGAAGGACATCTAGGTTTTTCCCATGTCTTGGCTATTGTGAATAATATTCAAAGAAACATGGGTGTTCAGAGATATCTGTTTTAGATATTTAATTCAATTTTTTTGAAATATCTATCTATCTATCTATCTATCTATCTATCTATCTATCTATCTATCTATCTACCCAACCACCCAAAAGTGGGATTGCTAGACAACAATATGGTAATTCTATTTTTAATTTTTGAGGAACTTCCATACCGTTTTCCACAATTGCTGTACCAATCGCATTCCGACTAACAGTGTATAAGGGTTCCCTTTTCTCCACATTGCCAACACTTGTTTTCTATGCGGCCATCCACAGTTTTTGTGCTTTACAGTTGTTTTTTCTGCTTTTTTGTTATAGCCCAGAGCTTTATCTTAGCTATTTTTGTTGATTTGTAGTATTTTTATTTATTGCTTTGGAAGGGGAGAGGAACTTCGGGACCTCCTAGCCCTCCATCTTGTTGATGTCACCTCAAGATAGGTCTGCTCATTCTTTATTCTTTCATATATCATGCTTATGTTTTTCTAACTTGTCTTTAAATACTTAGTAGAGAAAAAATCACAGTTTGTGTTTCTGTCTGATAATTTCCATATGTGCTTCTGTTGATCTTTCTCCATTTAATTTTTGTTATTTCTTCTTCATGGTGTCCAGTTTCTGTCCATGAGTTCAATGATTTTTTAAATCTACTTATTTTCCTTGGGAATTTACTCATGGGATTGTGCTTTTTTGTTTTCTTGCTTGTTTGTTTTCTGGTAGCCTGGCATAAGTTAGTTGCCCCAAAGTGGAACTTTATTTGCCTATGTCAGATTCTTGAAAGCCAATCATTTCTGGATATTTAAACATAATTTTAGGCAAAATATAATGCTGAGTGAAAGAAGCCTTACACAAAATAGTGTAAACTGTATGGTGGCATTTATACAGTCTTCTCAGAAAGACTAAACTATTTTTTAAAAATAAGAACATTGTTTGCCTCTGTGAGAGGCAATATTTACTGGAAAGGAAATTAGAGAACTATCTGGGTGATTATAATATCTAGATTACATAGGTATATGTATTTGTTAAAACCCAACAAATGTCACTTAACACTTACTCATTTCATGGTATATAAATTTTAGTTAACATTTTAAAGAACCATAAATAAACATTTAAACCTATGCAAAAATGTACATGCAGAAGGATTTAAGAAGTATACTAATGACTGCAATTTATTTTAAAATTTACCAAAAAGTAAGTTCAGATAGATGGAAGGATAAGTAGACAGATACATGATGAGGAAGTTATAGTAAAACATTAATGATAAAATATTTATGGTTTTATGAATTCTCACTGTAAGAACCTCTGGTTTTGCTGTATGTTTGACACTTTTTATAATAAAATGTTGGAAATACTAAAAAATTAAACATTTATTTTGTTTAGATCCAATTACTGTAAATTCAGGATGCAAATATTAAAAGCCAGCCTGTTAATATTTATAACTTTTCAAGGATTTTTTTCCCCATTCTCTGTGGTCAAAGTCATGATACAAACAGTTGTTTTTGTTATCCTCTGGGTGGTAATGGGTGGTGGGTTTCTTTGTACTTAACCATTAATTTTAGGTTATGATTCCTTAAGTGTCTAGTTGATAGAATAAGAGTGTGAATAAGATTGGCCACTTTTTGCATATTCTTAGAGTTGCCAGATTAGTAGATTAAATGTCCTATGCAATATTTGGATTTATCTACCAAATGTAAACATGATGAAATTTGTATATAATACAGGATTAACTATAGGCACTGTTGCACACTAGATATTCAGGACTTATCCATCTCATATAAATGAAATGTTGCACCATTTAACTAATATCTCTTGATTTCCCCTCCCCCCAGCCTCTGGCAGCCACCATTTTACTCTGTTTCTGTGAATTTGACTATTTAAGAGTCTTCTTATAAGTGGTGTCATGCAGTATTTGTCCTTAAATGTCTGGCTTATTAACATAATGTCCTCCATGTTCATCCATGTTGTAGCATAGAAAGGATTTTCCTCCTTTGTTAAGCCTGCATTCTATTGTATGTACATACCACATTTTCTTCATACATTTATCTGTCAATAGATATTTAAGTTGTTCTAATATCTTGGCTACTGTGAATACTCTAAAATACATGGGAGTCCAGATATCTTTTCAAGATACAGAATTCAATTCCTTTGGATATATATCTAGAAATGGGATTGCTGGATTATATGGTAGCTACATTCATTTTAGTTTTTAAAGAACCTCAGTATTGTTTTCCATGGTAGCTATACCAAGAGGGTACAAGGGCTTTTTTTCTCCACATTTTCACCAATACTTTTTATCAATTGCTCTTTTTTATAATAGTCATCTTAACAGATGGAATATCTCATGATTAGTGATATTGAACATATTTTCACATACGTGTTGGCCGTTTATATGTCTTCTTTGGAAAAATGTTTATTCAGTTCCTTTGCCCATTTTTTAACCAGATTGCTTTTTTGCTATTGAGTTGTGTGAGTTCCTGATATATTTGGATATTAATCCTTACAACAGACATGTAGATCAATGGACCAGAACAGAGATCCTAGAAATAAACATACATATGTACAGTCAACTGATCTTCGACAAGAAGGCCAATAATACACAATGGATAAAGGTCATTATTTTTAATAAATGGTGTAGGGGAAACTACACGTCTGAATGCAAAACAATGATGTTGAATCTTATGTCATGCCATACACAAAAATCAACTCAAAATGGATGAAAGACTTAAATGTAATACCTGAAAGTATAAAATTCCTAGGGGAAAGCCTCTGGACATTGGTTTTAGTAATGATTTATTGGCTATAACACAAAAGCATAGGTAACAAAAGCAAAGCATACAAGTGGGATTATGTAAAACAAAAAGGATATGCACAGCAAAGAAAAAAATTAACAAAATATAAAGGCAACCTACTGAACGGGAGAGATTTTTCTCTTTTTGGGAACATTTTAATAATGAGTTCAATTTTTTAATAATTAAAAGGCTATGCATAATACCTATTTCCTTTTGTTTGTGATTTCATTCTTGGTGGTTTCCAAGATATTTGTGCATTTCTTATAATTTGTTTAATTCATGAGAGTACATTTGTTTGTAATAGTCCTTTATTCTTAATAAGCATGGGACCTATTGTGACATTTCTTATACTTCCTTCTTTGTCTATCTTCATAGAGTTTATAAATTTCATAGATATTTTTTCTAATAACCAAGTTTTCATTTCATTGATTTTCTATACTGTTTTCATGTTTTAGATTTCATTGATTTCCAATTTTATCTTTAATTCTGTTTTCCTTCTGCTTGCTTTGCATTAATTTTTCTATTATTTTTCTGTTGTGAGTTGTGAGTTAGGAATTTAGACCATTATTTTGATAATTTTCCTTTTGCTAATGTAAGCATTTGTGGCTGTAAATTTGCCTCTTAGCAGTGTATTACCTGCATATTACAAATATATGTTGTCCTTCATTTTCTATCTTGATGAATATTCTATAGGGGCTTGAAAATTTTGTGCATTCTTTTTCAGTTGACTAGAGTCTTCTATATATATTAATTGTATCCAATTGGTTGATTGTTTTATCTGGATATCCTGTATCTTTCCTGGTTTTCTCTTTAGTAGTTATATCAGTTGCTTAGAGGAAAGTGTTAGGTCCCTGAGTATAGTTGTGATTTATTTCTTCTTTCATCTTATTCGGCTTTTTGCCTCATACACGCTTATTTCTATTCTTTTTTTGTTGTTCTTTCTTCCTTCCTGATTTTCCACAACCTTCCTTTTTTTTTGGTCCCTTTGTATTTTATGAACTTCCTTTAGATCTTCATGAAGTTTATGTACACTAGAGACCAATATCCTTCATTGGATATTTTTATTTCTCCTTCATTCCCAAGGGATAATTTCATTGAATATAGGATTCAAGATTTACAGTTCTTTACTTTCGGCACTTGAAAAGTGCTGTGCTACTTCTTGCCTCCAGGATTACTAATGAAAAATCCATTGTCATTTGGATTTGTATTCTATTAGTACTTGATTATTTTTCTCTGTTTGCTTTCAATATTTTTATTTGTCTTTAGTTTTCAGAAGTTTAATTATGATATGTGGATTTCTTTGAGTTTTTTCCTGTTGGTGTTCACTCATTTTCCAGAATTTGTAAGTTTTTGTCCTTCACCAAATTTGAAGTTTTAAGTCATTATTTTTCTGTATACTGTTTCAACCCTGTTCTCTTTGTCTTTTCCAGTTAGGACTTTGATTTATACAAATGTTGAATATTTTTGTTGTCTCACAGGACATTAGGCTGTGTTTTCTCTCTTTTCTCTCTCAGTTTCTTTTCTCTTTGAAATTCAGAATGGATGAATTCTATTGATTTTTCCTCAAGTTCACTGATTCCATATTCTTACAGCCTATCCAATAAGCTTTTCTGTTATTGTATTTTTCAGTTCTAGAATATCCATTTAGTTCCTTTTTATATCTTTTATTTGTTCTGAGATTTTATATTCTATTCATTTATCTTGATAGAATTTGTAATTTATTTTTGAAGCATTTTGAGAATGGTTACTTTAGTATCCTTGTCAGTTAATTCCATGTGGTTCATCTCCAAGCTGGCAACACTTGGTTGTCTTTTCTTATTCACATTGTAATTGTCTTGGTTTTCGGTATAACCAGCAATTTTTCATTGTATCTTGGATATTTTATCTACTATGTTAGAACACTCGGGCTTTATTTAAGCCTTTTATTTTAGGAGGGCTTCACTTTGTGTATGTTTAGCATGCAGGTCCTAGATGACTTTCCTGGTTTGTGGTTCCAATTTTTTGGACAGTTTATTTTCATAACCCTTGTGGTATTACTTTGTTCTGCTCACTTTGTTTTGTTCAATTTACCTGATGTCATTGTCATTGTGGCTGTCACTTTTCCCTGCTCGTGCTCCCTGAAGGGACAGAAGGGGTTTCCCCAGGCTGGTCACTGGATGTCTCTCAGTGAGAGAAGGGATTTCCAGACCCACTTGGATGAGGAGGCTTGCCTGGCAATGCAAATTGTTAAGGACAATTCTCTTTATGGTGCCCTCTAGCTACACCAGTATCTCTAGGTAGAAGAGGATAATGTAAACCAATAGAGACTAATAATCTCTCTGAGAATATATGCCAGCTGTGCCTGGGTTTCTCTGGCTACTTTTTGTTACCTTCTGTCTCATCTGCTGGGCAGGGGAAGAGAATATCAGACCTAGGCTTTTGCTGGCTGATTGCTTGTTTTGTCATGGTTCTTTCTGCCTATGGGGTATGAATACCATGTCCCAGGCTAAGCAATTTGTTGGTGTGTATTTAATTATAAAAAAAGTGAACACTGAAACTTCAAAATTCATAATACAACTTTTAATGTGTCCACAGGTTCAGAAAACACAGTAGCTATACATATTTTTAGTACAGAAATTACATGCTGATGCTGAAATATTTTGTATTTTTAAGAAGTTGTCATCTTTCTCAGCATTCCTTGCAATAATTAGACTGAAGACAATTTGGTACTCATTTTTTTTACTAGGGGAAATAAAGTTCACTATAAAAATTTCAGGGAAATCACACTTCCCACAATAAAATGGAAAAAAAATCCTAGGCATTCTTTAAATGCTGACAATTTTTAGAGATAATTTCTACTTATTTATCCTTTAACCATTTTACTCCTAGTAAATTTTTATTTGGGTATTTTAGTGGCCACAGAATTAGCACTAATGGCTTTACTCTTACTGAGTTTGTATCACTCTTTAGATTAAGTGCACATTTTTATTTTTCCTCTTTAATAACCTCTTTAATAACTTAGTGTTGTGGTTATATTATATATTAATTATTAAAATTTATCTTGAAAAATGTCTAAGTATGAAATTATTGCTCTTTGTAGTCATAATGTTCTGAATTATTGTGCTTTTGAACTTAAACCTTTAAGAGATTTTCTTAAAATATATTTTCTGCCATATAATCAACTTTTGGTATCAATGGTACGATTGCTTACACTACCAATACTTATTTATATTTTCTCATATTATACTTAGATAAGTGCTCTGTTTATTTCCTTTTAAGTTTTGTTTTTTGTACAGAATATATGAGAAGCTGATTCTTTTTCTTTTGAACAAAATGCTAAAAAATGTAACAATTGCAATTAGGTAGCTCTCGTTTAGGCTAGTGCTTTGCACACCTCTTAGGACGCAGGTCATCTATTTTCACTTACTGTAGGATAGGGATGAAAGGAAGAGATGAAATTGGGGCATGTGCAGCCCAAACACTTCTATTGCCTTCTAAACTTTCGCATTGCAGTTTATTTATTTAATTTGAACTTCAGTGAATTTGTATATAGCTAGATACACTTTTATTACAAAAAAGTCTTAAATAATTTAATATCAAGGTAATTATTTTTAATAATCTGTGGTATCTATGGCCCTGTTTTTCTTCCTCATACTATTTTGGGTTTTCTGTGGCCTACAAGGTGTAGAGTACATTATTTGGTAAACATCATAGATAAGTATGCAAAAAAATTGCAAAGCAGTTTCAATGCCTCAGATAATCTGATATTCACATCCTATATACACATTTTTCCAAATTAGTTTGTGATAGATCTCTGAAGAGAATTAAATAATTTTCATTATATTTCATAATAGGAACAAGATTTTGCAAAAATATACTGAGACTAAAGAATAGGAGTTTTAAAATGTTTTGTGATAAAGCCCTGCAAATTACAGAAATGAAATTTCTACCTTGTGACACTTATAACTATTTCTTTGTACATTCAAATGTTCTTATATTTTCTTTATGAAAAATTCTGTGAAATGTGTATATAGACATAGCTTTTATTCCAGATCAGTTTTAAAAAAGTAATCAACTTGTAGCCAGTGGACAAAATTCAAGCCAGATAGATATATCTTTTCATTGATTAGCATTATTGAAAAGCTTTAAACAATATTAACATTTAAAAAATTTGGAGCTTTAATATTAAATCTGATTTCTAGCTTTTCTTTAAAAAAATGAAAGCTTGCTAACAAAGGGTCCCTATTCTTCATATACCAACAATCTGCTTTGTTGAATAATGATTATTTCTTCAATAGTACATGAGTTCCAGGTTGTTGCAGCCCTTACCCAGCCTTCACTCATTATTACCTGATTTTTATATATATTTGTGTTCCCTGGATTAAAATATAGAGTTAGCATTCACACATTTAACATTTATAAAATGAGCTCACCATAAGTAAGAGATCATAATATACAATCACTTGTGATTTTGCTGAGGTTTAAACTGAATTGTTAGTATTATGAAAACAGAATGCAGAAATTAATTATTGAGTAGGCCTCACTAACCTGCAGCTTCCACATCTGGCATTTTTATGTTATTAACACATAGGAGCAGACAGACCCTAGGATAACTCAAAATGATTCCTACCTCCTGGGATCTGCACCTCTCTTTAATCCCCTCTTGGTACTTATGATTTATTTTTAACAAATAGAATATGACAAAGATAATAGGATGTTACCTTCTTGAGTTACATTATATGGTGAAGGTGATTAAATTTCACCTGTGTGTTACCTTATAGAAAAATGTCTTAACCAACCAGATCTAGAAATTCTTTTTCCTGGCTTGATGAGCTGAGTGGCTATTTTGAGGAAGCCTACATGGGAAGGAGTTGTGGGAAGCCCCTAAGAAATGTGTATAGCCCCTGGGACCTTAGGTTAATGTTCCATATGGCAGCCAGAAAAAAAGTTAGGATTTCCATAATAGAATCAAAATTAAATACATACTGCCAGCAACTAATTAACTTGGAAGAAAATTATTCTCAAGTGTCCAGATGAGAATGTAGCCAAGCTAACACCTTAACTGAAGTCTTGAAAGACTCTGAGAAGAACCAGCTGAGCCATGCTTAGTTAGCTCACCCATAGATACTGGGAGAGTGTAAATGTGTTGTTTTAAGTTGCTATGTTTGTGAAAATTTGCAACCCAGCATAGAAAACTAATACACATAATAATTCTACTGGAAAGAGAAAACTGATGATTCAGTTTTTTATTGTTGATGCTTTAATAAGCATACTGTAGTATACAGAGTAAATTTTAGTATAGGGTTTAATAATATAAATACATTTATTTATTTATTTATTTATTTATAAAGTCATTGAAGTCATATGACATGGGCTCAGGTAAAATATTCAGTTATGCATACTGAACTATATGGTGTGTAATAATAAATTCTATGCATCAACTTGGCTAGGCCATGGTACCCAGATTTGTTATCAAATATTGTAGATGTTCATTTGAAGGTATTTTTGAGACAATACAAAATTTTAAATCAGTTTACTTTGAGTAAAGCAGATTACTCTTGGTAATATGGGTGGGGGCCTCATTCAATTAGTTGAATGACATAATAGAAAAATATTGATCTTTCCAGAGGAAGACAGAATTATAGCAGTAAACTACCTTTGGACTCCAACTGCATCTCTTCCTTGTCTTCAGCCTGTGAGCCTATCATGAAGGTTCCGGACATGTTGTCTCCACAAAAATGTGAGCTAATTCCTTAAAATCTCTAATATATGGGCAAAGTTAGATACTCTTGTGTTGCAGGTATACCTCAGAGATATTGTGAGTTTGGTGCCAAACCACTGCAATAAAGAAAATATCACAATAAAGCAAGATAAATGAGTTGTTTTGTTTTCCCAGTGCATATAAAAGTTATGTTTAAACTATACTGTAGTCTGTTAGGTATGCACTAGCCTTGTCTAAAAAATGCACATATATTAATTAAAAAATACTTCATTGCTAAAATATGCTACAGCATCTAAGCTTCAGAGAATAATGATCACTGATAACAGTTCCCTGTAACAAACATAGTAATTATGAAAAAGTTTGAAATATTGCAAGAATTACCAAAATGTGACACAGAGACAAGAAGTGAGAAAATGCTATTGGAAAAATGGCTTGCTTGATGCAGGGTTGCCACAAACCTTCAATTTGTAAAAAACACAGTATCTGAGAAGCACAATAAAATGAAGCATGATAAAATGAGGTATGCCTGTATTTACATAGATTCATGAAAGCCTTGGGACATATCCCTATGATATAAGGGCATTAGTAAAAGATAGTAAAATGGAAATAGCTTTTTCACTTTTAGCTTTGAAGAGTTCCATCTGATGACAAGGAAATGACAATGAATATTATTCTTATATCTAGTTTTGCAATCTTGGGTTTGATTGAAATTATGGATGGCCCAATAATGGAATTTATAACATTCATCACTAAATGTCTTCTCGGTTGTCAGCACTTGAGAGGGTGATACACTATTAAAGGGAAAGGATAACTGAAGTTCAGAAAAGATTTGGGTATTTTCACTGGTTTTGCCACACCACTATCCCACAAATCATCAATTCATTGATTATTAAATATATGTGATTTTAAATTTCTATGGTCATAATTCTTCATTATTTTGCTTGTAGATATATAAGTGTACAGATATATTTAAAGAAGATTTTCTGGTACTTTCTTATGCAAGATATATGTAAAATCCAGTCATTGGCATTTTGGAATATTCTCTCCTTCACTGTTTTTCTAAGCTTGCTTTTTATGTCCTTTAACTAAGATTGTCAATTTCTCAGAAGAAAGGGCTCAGTGCTGTAAAAATGAAATATTGTCTAGACTTCTTTTATATCATGCTTTAAAGAAGTATGTCACTTTGACTAGTTCAAGATATTCTTCCTCTCTACAATAAGATTTAGATATAAAGACACTGCAATTATTAATATTTTAGCTGATCTGATTAGCAAAATCTTGATATAATTATATTTTGAGGCAAACTGACACTATGTCAAAAACATATTATTTTGGTCATCTAAATAACTACATGAGCCCTTCAAGGGTTTAGGCATTTTTCAACTTTATATGTAATAGTTGCCAAAAGTAAAAATTCAGCTGATGAAATCACCAAGCCAAATTATATGAACTAAATCTGCATTTGAAATAGAGGGCATAAGTTTTTCATAGTCTCATCATAACTCAACTGATCATATATCTATATGTATAATGTCCTATCTAGGTATATAGTTGTAAAAATGAACATGTTTAATATGAGTTCAGTTTTTTTACATATGTTGTACTTGTTCAAAAACTCAAGCATATTTACGGATTTAAAAACATCTTTTCATTTAAAATAAGAAAGTTTTATAAAAACATTAAAATTCCTAACTTATAAAAATGTCTTAACTGATCTCACATACAAATTTATAAAATTATGTCAAGACAAAACTTGAAGGCATATTTATTCTGAATAAAAATACTTAAATCCTTATATTAGAAGGTGGCTAGAATACTAATTCTTCACTTAGAAAATGTGTAATTAAAGAGAAAATTAAGTATTATCTTACCTTTCCTCTGTAATTTTTTCAATATAACCAAATAGTCCTAGTTGATAAGGACTTTTCTTTACAGCAGAATTCCACAGAATTTATGAAGAAAAATATTAGAATAAAAAAGTCATTTGTGTTCCCCATAGTGAAATAATTAATTCATTCAAAAGCCATCAGTGGATGCTAAAACAAGATGAAATATTAATGGGATTGTATGTTTGCAGGGTGCTAAAGCTTTTCTCCAAATTGTCTCTCATAAGTGGGGAAATATATTTTTACAGTGCAGGGACAAGGTGATCTCCACCTTGAACAATTGATAAAATTTAGCATCATTAAGAATGGAATAATCAGATATATCAGACATAATGTGCATTTTGATAATGTCTGCAACTCTCACAGGGGCTGCTGAGGTTCTCAGCAGCAAAGGCTGTCCGGGTCCTCCATAGAGCAGGCCACTGGCGACATCAGTGGCACCAGTCTGCATGCCTGATACTGATAGCATCTATCCTTCTCATTTGTTCCTAGCCATTTCCAGAAGTCTTAGCTATATTAACTTCCCCAGCAATCCTTTTGTGGGGTTATTCTCTGTTTTTTGTTCTACCATGTTGCTGTAGGTTATTAATTGGACACTTGAGTCCTCCCAGAGCTACTTTCATTTGTAAATAGCTGTTTCTGCTTGTTTCTGTTTTTGTTTGTGGGGGCACTGGGGCTAGTATCTCCTATTCTGCCACATTGTGGGTGTCACTTGTCCTATTGCTTCTAACTTTTATTTCCTTATTCTCAGTTAAAGTTTAAATTGCTTTTCTTTCCTATTATTCTGATAAAGAATCTTAGTTTAAAATTTTTGTTTTTTTCTATTATGTGCTTTTAAAACTATTAATTTCCCTCTAATAATGGTTTCAATGCATCCCACAAATTTTGATATATTTATTGTAATTTTCATTTAGTTCAAAATATTTATAAAAACTTTTCTTGAGGCTTCTTCTTTCTCCACAACTTATTTAATGGTATGTTCCTTAATCTCCACATATTTTCAATTTTCCAGCCATGTTTCTGTTTTGCTCTGAGAAAGTTTATGCACTTTCTATTATTTTAATTTGTTCAAGTATGCTTTATGGCCTAGAATGTGGTCTATCTTCATGAATGTGCCATGAATATATTCTACTCCTGTTGCGTTGAGTATTCTATACATGTCAGTTATATCATGCTGATATATAGTATTGCGAAAGTCTTTACTTATTTTCTGCCTGACTGATCAATTACTTATAAAGAGATGTTCAATTCCCCATGTATAATAGAGGTTTTTCATATTTCTTATTCAAAAGTGAGGGAGAAATAGACTTTATCAGGAAACAAAAATTGAGGGAATTTGTTGTTGGTAGACCTGCCTTGCAAGAAGTGTTAAAAGAAACTCTTTGGAGAGAAGTAAAATAATATAGGTCAGAAACTTGGATCTTTAAAAAGAAAATAAAAGTTTCTAAACAAGAATAAGTGTAAATAAAACTTTTTTTAATATAATTTATTTTATTATCATTAATCTACAATTACATGTGCAATATTACAGTTATTAAGCTACCCCTCCATCAGGTCCCCCCCACCAACCCCATTACAGTCACTGTCCATCAGCGTAGTGAGATGCTATAGAATCACTACTTGTCTTCTCTGAGTTGTACTGCCCTAAAGAACTCATGCACCTTAATAAATAAACCTTTTATTTTTCTATTAATTAAGGTTGGTGATATAAGGGATTCTGCTGATGACTGAGTTCCAAAGAGGTACCATGGAGGTGTTTTAGAATTTGGAAGGATTGGAAGATGAGATTATAAAAGAAGGTTTAATGATTCTAAATAAATTGGAATCCAAATGTTAAGGGGTGTCCTGTAGTCTTTCACATATTGCAGTGAAGAATGAATGTAGTGAGGTACTTTCTATCTGTGTATTAGTTTATCTTGTATAAAAGTAAAACATTTTCTATTTATTTTCAAAAATAATGTTGAACTACATCTTCTATATTTCTTCATATATATGCAATTAATATTTAAATTGTTTTCTTATATGGTTTTCTAAAGTTTATGTTTGTTTCTGCTTTTTTTTATTATGGTAAGAAAACTTTATATGAGATCTACCCTCTTAGCAAATATTAAGTGAATGCTACCATATTGTTATTTACAGGCACAGTGTTGTACAGCAGATATCTAGAACTTATTCATCTTGTATAAGTGAAATTTTATTCCAATTGAACAGCAACTTCCCATTCTCCCTTCTCCCCCAGCCCCTGGAAACCACCATTCCACTGTCTGTTTCTATGAGCTTGGCTATTTCAGATACCTCACATAAATGGAATCATGCAGCATTTGTCCTTTTGCAGCTGGTGTATTTCATGTAGCATAATGTTCTCCAAGTTCATCTATGTTGTATCAAAATCAACATTCAGTCACTCCACTTCTATACAGCAAAAATGAATTACCTGAATGCAAAAATAAAAACAATCCCCTTTAGCATAGCATCAAAAAGAATTAAATACTTAGGAATAAATTTAGCCAATGAGGTGAAAGATTTGTACACTGAAAACTACAAACCAGTGATGAAAGAAATTAAAGACACAAATAATTGGGAAGACATTCTATGTATGTAAATTAGGAGACTGAATATTGTTAAACTACCTATACTACACAAAGCAATCTACAGATTCAATGCAATCCCTGTGAACATTCTAATGGCATATACATTTTTACAGAAATAGGAAAAGCAATACTAAAATTCATACAGATGCAAAAAAGGCCCTGAATAGCGAATGAAATCTTGAGAAAGTAGAACAAAGCTAAAGACATCATTTCCTGATTTCAAACTGCGTTACAAAGCTATAGTATTCAAACCAATATGGAACTGGCATCCATCTATGGATGAATAAATAATGAAGATGTGTGAGATATATATATTCACACACATATATATATGTGTGTGTTTATATATATATTGGTATTTCTCTGCTATGAGAAAGAAGGAAATTCTGTCATTTGCAACAACATGGATTGACACTGAGGGCATTATGATAAGTAAAGTAAGTCCCAGAAGGAAAAAGAAATACTGTATGGTGTCACTTAAATGTGGAATGTTAAAAAAAAGAAAAAAGTGAACTCATAGAAGCAGTGAGTAGAATTGGTGGTTCCTAGGTACACAGGGTTGTGGGAAATGGGGAGATGTTCATCAAATATAAGATGAATATGTTCTGAGAATCTAGTGAACAGGATGGTGGCTATAGTTATAATATATTTTATTCTTGAAATTTGCTAATAGAATGGATTTTAAGCATTATCACCAAATAAACAAGCAAAAGAAAAGATAACTATGTGATGTGATGAATATTTTATTTCTGGTAATCATATCACAATGTATATGTATGTAATTCATCACATTGTACAGTTTAAATATATACAAATTTATTTGTTGATTATACCCCAACAAAGGTGGGGAAAACTTAGAACTGAAATCACTGAATTTGATAAAGAAGAAAACACGGAAAATTAATGGACAAAAAAGCTGTTTCTCAAAAACATCAATAAAATTGGCAAACTTGACAGGCTAACCAGGAAAACAAGAAAAAAGATACAAAATATGAAAAAGGGGTCATCACTAGTAATTCCATGGATATAAAATAATAAAGATTATTATAATATATTACCTTGAAATATAGTTACCACAAGGTTTTTGATAACTTAGATGGAACAGTTAAATGCCATGAAAGAGACAAACTACCAAAATCACACAAAGAGATCTAGATCATCTGAATAGGCCAATATCTATTAAAGTAATTGAACCAGTAATTAAAAATCCTCCAAGAAAGAAATCACTAGGCCCTCATAGTTTCACATATGAATTCTACTGAACAGTTAAGGAAAAATTACACCAATTTTATTATACCTTCTGGAATATCAAAGCAGGGGGAACACTTCTAACTCATTCTTGAGGCCACCACTACCCTAATACCAAAACCAGTCAACTTAGAGTTAACATTGTACAATTTCAAATAAAATGAAGGTTTGTGATCTTCTATCCCTTTACCTAATCACTGATATCTATGGTCTAGTAGTCATATTTGTTACATCTACATACATTGGGAACCATACAGGCAACAGTACTAATTTTGCTTTTGACATTCATACATTAAAAAAAATTAAAATAATAATCTTTCATTTTGACTCAGCTATTTACTCTTTCTAGTAATATTTCTATCTGGTATCATTATCCTTTATCCTAAAGAATTTCCTTTAGTAATTCATGCCTAGCAGTTCTGCTGGGCAGAGATTGTATTAGTTTCACTTTAGTGGTTAATATATATATATATTTTCAACTTTATTCCTGAAGAATATCTTCACTTGATATCTCTGTAAGCATTTTAAAGATATTGTTCTACTGCTTCTGATTTCCATTGTTTCTAGTAATAAATATACAAACATTTAAGTCATTACTCCCTTGAGTATAATATATATTGCTTTTCTTTATCAGACTTCAAGAGTTTCATTTTTTCATCATTCCATGTTAAACAGTTTGTTACTTTGCATTTAAGCATGGTTTTCTTTGAGTTTGTTTGGGGTTTGCTTAGGTTGAGGCTGTTGAATCTTTAAATTTGCATTTTTGTCCAATTTTGGGAAGATTTCTGTCATTATTTCTTCAACTTGTACTTTCTGCCCCAATAACTTCTCCTATACTTCTGGATGACAATGGCACACAGTTAATATTTTTATGTTGCTGCACTGTTTCCTGAAACTTTCTCCATTCTTTAACCAAGCTTTCCTTCTTTGCGATTTATCTGTGTTCTTCAGATTGTATAATTTTTACTGATCCATCTTCAAGTTCACTGACTCTTTCCTCGATCCTTTCTATTCCTTTAGTTAGTTTACCCAGTGATTTTTCAATGTCAGATATTGTAGTATATTTCCACTGGTTTTCATAGTTTATATTTCTTTTCTGAGACCATCTATCTTTCTCCTCACTTCAAGTTAGTTTACCTTTACCTTTTGGAACATAGTTACAGGAAGTATTTAAATCCTTTAAAAATTCCAACATTTCTGTTGTCTCAGAATTGACTCTGATGATTCTTTCTGGTAAAATTTTACATTGTAACTTTAATATTTGTACTTATCATTTTTTTTCCAGTATAATTATTGAAATCTATTAAAAATAGCCTGAAAATAATAAAATAATTAAGTAGTTCTTCAGTTTTATTTTTCTTCTATATTTTCAGATTTTCAAGGTTTCCACATGTTGCCTCAGACTGGTAATCTTTTCCTCTCCATAACTCTTGATGGTAGAGTTGAAGTCTCAAATTTGTGGTTTGAGCTAGCAAACAGGTTGAGTTTATTTATTCAGCTTTATCCACATAATTAACAATTTGTGTGTTGCTGGTGCCATAACCTCTGAGGTTTATTCAAAGTTAACAGTATCTTCACACTTTAAAAATACTTTACAGTAACAAAATACCAATAATTCTTTCCTCCTATTGCTGTCATTCATTTCATTTATACATAGCATAAGTATATGTTATACATATAATAGAAATGTACAGCTACTGATATTCTTAAATCTAATTTCCTGAGCAGCGTGAACTTTGAATTATATATACATATATACAAACACACATTATATATAGTCATATATTAATGCTGCTTAGGAAATTAGATTTTAAAATATCAGTAGCTTTATATTTTGAATGAAAATAATATAAGTTGGTCATGGTGATAGTACTACAGCATGGAGAATATAGTCAATGATCCTGTAACATCTTTATATGCTGACAGATAGTAACCACACTAGAGGGGGGTGAGGATTTGATAGTATGGGTAATTGGTAAACCACTGTGTTATGTACTTGTAATCAATGTAAGATTGTATATCAATGATAATTCAATAAAAAAATAAAAATAAAACAACTTATCAACACTTGTGTGATAGAACTATTGCTTTTTCAAGAGGCCCTGAGAAATTTTAAATATATTTTAAGAAAGTTGAAGAAAATAAGATATAAGGATGAAAATCAGTACTAAATTTTCAGACTTTATGCACTAATGTAAAACATGTTTATACCTCTGTATCAGAGCATTTCAACACTATGTATAAAATGGAAGCACACGAAGAGGACATCTATTCCTAGTGGTCTCCTATAGTGCACAATCTAGCTCCTGGGACATTGATTTCAACACCAAAGCATATTGTTGGTTAGATGATAAAAGTTAAGAGAAAATTAATAAATAAATAAACATTCCAAATGAATCAAACACCTTATATAAAAGTAGGACGACTGTTATGCTCAGATGAACATGTTGTGCTCTTGGGAAAATATAAGAATTTCTGGTGAGGTCAAAGAACATATCCTCACCACTTCTAAGTGCAGAAAGAGAGTTTTTAGAAAAGTTATAAGTTAAGAAGTTAAACACTTTTAGTAATCTAGCACTCTCTGAATTTAACAAGCTTTAACAGTTACCATGTCCACTTTTATGACTTCACTTACAAAAGAAATTTAGAAACATAATCCCTAATTAGAATAACAACATCTGAACATCTTCCTACACTCGTTTATAATGAGAATCTCAAACTAATAGGTCAAAGCAAACATTGCCAAGAAAAAAACGGTTTTGTATTAGTAGCTCTCTGTTCAATGTGAATAAAGGATTAAACTCAAAAGGAATCTACAAAGAGTTGCCCAAAAGCATAAAAAATTCTTGAATCTCAAGCAAGAACTTCCAGCTTAACAGGTTCTGTGGGAATATAAATATCTTCCCTAGAAAGTAGTATACTTATCATTACAAGATGTGTAACCTGCCTGGCTAAACTTCCAAAGTACACGAAGATTTTTTCGGAAGCATTAATATGATTCTTGCACTCTTCAGAAATTTCTTATTCTAAATCCATCTTTCATAGTACACAAAATGTCAGAATTGGAAGATGTGCCAGACACAACCTCATACGACTTCATTTGACAGGTGAGTAGGCAGAAACTATAGACTTTCTTTTTCACAGTTTTTTAAAAACTGTACATAAAAGTTGATATAATTTTGCGATGAATATATAAATTAAATTCAATGTAAGCTGTGGTATATTTGTTAGGAAGGAAAGGGCTTGTCTCGGTGTCACAGGGAAGCCAGATATACTGAGACAAGAGACGAAAGTCAAGAAAACAAGGTAAGTTTTAGTACACTTTGCATAGAATAACAGAGCTGGCCTGCCTAATATAGGACAGGCCTGTGTGGATGTTTATTCTGAGGCTTCTTTTATGTGGCTTTTGGCAGGGCAGAGAGGTCCTTGAATGACAGCTGTTAGCTCTCTAGGCTGGTTCTGATTGGTGAAATGAGGACAGGGGCTGTGCTGTGCCTGTGCCTCTGATGTTTCTTATCTGGGGGGAACCTGGATATTTCCTGAGTCATTCCTGTACCCCGGAGCTTCATCTGATTAACGCTATGAGTCATTTCTGGCTTTCTAGTTCTATTTGATCAATTCCCTGAGTCATCTTTCAGGGGCCCTTTCTCCTTTCCATCCGCTCATTTCTGTCTTTCTGCCTAACATATTGTATAAAAAGCAGGGGGTTTACTTCAAATTACACAGAGAATATACATGATAAATATTATTGCTTAACACAAAAACAGGCTAATTATTAAAAATAAAAACTAAGTATCTTTGTATGAAAAGATAAAACAGCTGCCAAGACTGCTTTTTTTTTATTTTTTTTATTTTCTATTTTTTATAATTTCTATCGGTATCATTAATCTACAATTACATGTGCAATATTATGGTTATTAAACTACCTCCTTCATCAGGTCCCCCCAACAACCCCATTACAGTCACTGTCCATCAGCATTGTGAGATGCTATAGAATCACTACTTGTCTTCTCTGAGTTGTACAGCCCTCCCCGTGCCCCCCCAAAATAACATCTGCTAATCATAATGCCCCTTTTTCCCCCTTATCCCTCCCTTCAAACCCATCTTCCCCAGTCCCTTTCCCTTTGGTAACTATTAGTCAGTTCTTCGGTTCTGTGAGTCTGCTGCTGTTTTGTTCCTTCAGTTTTTTTCTTTGTTCTTATACTCCACATATGAGCTAAAACATTTGATACTTGTCTTTTTCGGCTTGGCTTTTTTCACTGAGCATAATACCCTCTAGTTCCATCCATATTGCTGCAAATGGTAGGATTTGTTTCCTTCTTATGGCTGAATAATATTCCATTGTGTATATGTACCACCTCTTCTTTATCCATTCATCTACTGATGGACACTTAGGTTGCTTCCATTTCTTAGCTATTGTAAATAGTGCTGTGTTAAACATAGGGGTACATATGTCTTTTTCAAACTGTGCTGCTGCATTCTTAGGGTAAATTCCTAGGAGTGGGATTCCTGGGTCAAATGGTATTTCTATTTTGAGTTTTTTGAGGAACCTCCATACTGCTTTCCACAATGGTTGAACTAATTTGCATTCCCACCAGCAGTGTAGGAGGGTTCCCTTTTCTCCACATCCTTGCCAACATTTGTTGTTGTTTGTGTTTTGGATGTTGGCCATCTTCACTGGTGTGAGGTGATATCTCATTGTGGTCTTAATCTGCATTTCTCTGATGATTAGCGATGTGGAGCATCTTTTCATGTGCCTGTTGGCCGTCTGAATTTCTTCTTTGGAGAAGTGTCTATTCATGTCCTCTGCCCATTTCTTAATTGGATTATTTGCTTTTTGTTTCTAAGGTGCATGAGTTCTTTATATATTTTGGATGTCAACCCCTTATCGGATATGTCTTTTATGAATATATTCTCCCATACTGTAGGATCACTTTTTGTTCTACTGATGGTGTTCTTTGCTGTACAGAAGCTTTTCAGCTTGATATAGTCCCAGTTGTTCATTTTTGCTTTTGTCTCCCTTGCGCAGGGAGATATGTTCATGAAGAAGTCGCGCATGTTTATGTCCAAGAGATTTTGCCTATGTTTTTTTCTAAGAGATTTATGGTTTCATGACTTACATACAGGTCTTTGATCCACCTTGAGTTTACCTTTGTGTATGGGTTAGACAGTAGTCCAGTTTCATTCTCTTACATGTAGCTGTCCTGTTTTTCCAATACTAGCTGCTGAGGAGGCTGTCATCTCCCCATTGAATATCCAAGGCTCATTTACCAAATATTAATTAACTGTATATGTTGGGGTTGATGTTTGGATTTTCTATTCTATTCCACTGGTCTGTGGGTCGGTTTTAGGGCCAATACGAAATAGTCTTAATTACTGTGGCTTTGTAGTAGAGCTTGAAGTCAGGGAATGTAATTCCACCTGTTTTATTCCTCTTTCTCAGGATTGCTTTGGCTATTCGGGTCTTTTGTGGTGCCATATGAATTTTAGAATTATTTGTTCCAGTTCATTGAAGAAGGCTGTTGGTAGTTTAATAGGGATTGCATTGAATCTATAGGTTGCTTAAGGTAGTATAGCCAGTTTGACAATATTTATTCTTCCAAGCCAAAAGCATGGGATGAATTTCCATTTGTTAGTGTCCTCTTTAATTTCTCTTAGGTGTGTCTTGTAGTTTTCAGAGTACAGGTCTTTCACTTCCTTCGTTAGGTTTATTCCTCGGTATTTTATTCTTTTTGATGCAATTGTGAATGGAATTGTTTTTCTGATTTCTCTTTCTGTTAGTTCATCGTTAGTGTATAGGAAAGCAACAGATTTCTGTGTGTTAATTTTGTATGCTGCTACTTTGCTGAATTCATATATTAGTTCTAGTAGTTTTGGTGTGTAGTCTTTAGGGATTTTTATGTACAATATCATGTCATCTGCAAATAGTGACAATTTGACTTCTTTACGAATCTGGATGTCTTGTATGTCGTTGTTTTGTCTGATTGCGTGGCTAGGACCTCCAGTACTATGTTGAATAACAGTGGAGAGTGTGGGCATCCCTGTCTTGTTCCCGATCTTAGATGAAAAGCTTTCAGCGTCTCGCTGTTAAGTATGGTGTTAGCTGTGGGTTTGTCATATATGGCCTTTATGATGTTGAGGTACTTGCCCTCTAAACCCATTTTGTTGAGAGTTTTAATCATGAAATGATGCTGTATTTTGTCAAATGCTTTTTCAGCATCTATGGAGATTATCATGTGGTTTTTGTTCTTCTTTTTGTTGATGTGGTGGATGATGTTGATGGATTTTCGAAATTTGTACCATCCTTGCATCCCTGGGATGAATCCCACTTGATCATGGTGTATGATCCTCTTGATGTATTTTTGAATTTGGTTTGCTAATATTTTGTTGAGTATTTTTGCATCTACGTTCATCAGGTATATTGGTTTGTAATTTTCTTTTTTGGTGAGGTCTTTGCCCGGTTTTGGTATTGGAGTGATGCTGGCTTCATAGAATGAGTTTGGAAGTATTCCCTCCTCTTCTATTGTTTGAAAAACTTTAAGGAGAATGTTTTTTATTCCTTCTCTATATATCTCGTAGAATTCATAGTTGAATCCATCTATCTGTGTATGTCTTTGGGTTTAAAGTGAATCTCTTGAAGGCAGTATATAGATAGGTCTTGTTTTTTTTATCCATTCAGTGACTCTATGTCTTTTGACTGGTGCATTCAGTCCATTTACATTTAGGGTGATTATGGATAGGTATGTAATTATCAGCATTACTGGTTTCAGATTCATGGACACCAAAGTTTCATGATTAACTTCCCTACTATCTAAAAGTATAACAACTCACTTAATATGCTATTACAAACACAGTGTAAAGGTTCTTTTTTTATTTGTTTGTTTGTTTCCTCCTTTTTCTTCCTCCTCCATTCTTTATATATTAGGTATCATATTCTGTACTCTTTCTCTGTCCCTTGATTGACTTTGGTGATAGTTCATTTAATTTTGCATTTTCTTAGTAATTAGTTGTTCTATTTTCTTTACTGTGGTCTTATTACCTCTGGTGACAGCTATTAAACTGTAGGAACACTTCCATCTATGGCAGTCCCTCGAAAATACACTGTAGAGATGGTTTGTGGGAGGCAAATTCTCTCAGCTTTTGCTTATCTGGGAATTGTTTAATCCCGCCTTCAAATCTTGTGTGATAAAGTAGTCTTGGTTAAAGGCCCTTGTGCTTTATTTCATTAAATACAATATGCCACTTCCTTCTGGCCTGTAAGGTTTCTGCTGAGAAGTCTGATGATAGCCTGTTGGGTTTTCCTTTGTATGTGATCTTATTTCTCTCTCTGGCTGCTTTTAATAGTCTGTCCTTATCCTTGATCTTTGCCATTTTAATTATTATATGTCTTGCTGTTGTCTTCCTTGGGTCCCTTGTGTTGGGAGATCTGCCCCCCTCCATGGACTGAGAGACTATCTCCTTCCACAGATTGGGGAAGTATTCAGCAGCCACCTCCTCAATGACACTTTCTATCCCTTTTTCTCTCTCTTCTTCTTCTGGTACCCCTATAATGTGAATATTGTTCCGTTTGGATAGGTCACACAGTTCTCTCAATATTCTTTCATTCTT